>SJYC01114142.1:0-25811 GCA_006408675.1 Madoqua kirkii | reverse complement strand
GCTTTCATAGGTGGCCTCTCCCTCCACCACCACCCAGCCTGTTCTCGAAGATTCTGTGCGGCAACTCGGCTGAGACCACTGCCAGCTGCCGACTGCAAAGCCCAGCAGACGCACCTCTGATGCTTCTGAGACCCCCTCCAGCCCTGACTGGCCTGTCTCCTGGTTTGACTTCTGTCTCTTGAGCCGGTCTTTCTCAACCTTCTCCTCCAAGCTCCTCTTTCTCTGTTGATCCTGCTGAAAATGGGTCTCCCAGAATTCTCCACCTGCCATTCCCCATTGTCCACTTCTCCTTGGGTTCAAATGCCGTCACGATGCTGATGGCTTCCCCCACCCCCACCAACACTGGCACGGGCACCCCACCAAGGGTCTTTCCTGAGTACCCCCTGTCAAGAGGGCATCTCCTGTGAACAGACGGGAATGCCAGGAGGAACAGGTACTTTGCAGAACAGGGCATCTCCTTCTGGCAATTCTTTCAGATTCTCCCCTCACTCCCTGGCTTGTTCTTGTTCCTTAGTTCATCCTCTGGGTAGATGCTGCCTCTTGCCACCCAGCTGGCCGGCTCACCCACGGCCTGAGACCCAACCCTGGCTCGTCCCTCCTGGGCGTCTGCTTGGTGCCTCCTGCTCATCTCTGCTGGTTCCTTCTGCTCGTCACCTGGCTCAGTCAACCCTACCTTCTTACTGTCGGTGGAGTTCATCCTTCACTCTGCAGCCACGGTGTCCTCCAGACCCCTTTTGGCATCTCTCATGGGGGTTCAGGGGACCCCTGCCTCCCCACCCATGCATGCTGTCTCTGCCTTGTGTGTGGACCCCTCCCGTTCATTCTCCATGCTGCTGCCAGGATGAATATCTACGAGTGCAGCTCTGCTCGTGGCAAATGGCCACTTAACCTTCTTCACAGCTTCCCCAATGCCTTCAGGATAAAGTCCAAACTCCTTAGCGGGGTGTTCAAACCCCGCACCCCCACCCCATGTCCCGTGGCCTAGCGGTGCATCGGACCAGGAACTTGAGCTCAGATCTCAGCCGCACTTCTGCTGTGTGATTTTGAGTAAGTTACTTAACCTCTATGAGCCTCCGTGTTCTTGTGTGTCCAGGGCGCTTGGGTACCAGGTCTCTTTCTCTTTATCTCAAAGCAGGCACACAGCCACTGTCTCCCATCCCAGGGTCTGCACCGGCACTCTGTCTCTCACCCACAACAGCTTATGCCCCCGGACAGCAGACAGCCTCTGCCCTAACGCTGCCCCCTGCATCCTCCCCAGAATGGCCGAAGTTCTCCCAGGAAACCCCCGGATCGGTCCCGATCCTTGTTTCCACTCGGCTGCCACTCTCTGCAGCCCCCATCCCAGGCCAGTGCCTTCCTGCCGTACTTGCCCGACTCCTCTCCACTCCTGAGGGGTCTTCTCAGAGACCCCTTGCAGAAGTGTCTTCTGCGTGCACACACCTAGACTAGTTACTTCCCAAATGCCCCAGGGGAGTCTTTCCAGGCCTTCCCCTCCTGCCTCCCTGGAGGGCTCTTGGCTGAGCCTCGTGGCAGCCCCCCAGAGGGTAGGGATCATGTCTTACTTATCTTTATATCCCTAGTATGGAGTACAGCACCCTGGGCTGTCTATAAACCTCTGCTGAATGCTCAATTTAGACTTGGGATTGTCTCAGGGTGATACTGGGATCCTGACTGCATTTATCGGTGTATAATGCTCTCATTCTTGTTTGTTTCTGCTCCTCTGGGGAGTAGGGGCCTGGGCGGCCCATCATATTGTAACCTCCCTGAGGGCAGGGTCTCCAGTTGAGGGTGCCCTGTGCAATGAGTACACAGTGGGGAGCCTCATCAGTATTGCCGACCGCCCAGCTTCTGAGAAGAGGAAACTGTCACATGGGGTGGCTGGGTCCTAGTTCCATTGTGTGCAGAGCAAACACCGTGGCCGTGGAGGGTCCTGGGCGGTCCCCAAGGTACCGGGTCATGAGAGGTAGCAGTGGTGTAGGAGGCAAGGCACATTTGGGAGCAGGATGGCAGAGCTGAGGCCCGGAGGAAACACACAGTTTCCTGGGAGAGTGGTGGACATTTGCACCAGGGACTGTCAGGCGGGGGCTGACTTTTCTTACCCAAGTGATTTGAGTGTTTGCTTTAAAATGAGTTTTCAGGCCAGGTCAGAGCATCTCTGAATGTCACTTCCCATCAGCTGAATGGGTGAACTTGCCTGCTTGTAATGTGATGGATCCCTGGGGCCTTTCTCCTGCCTGAGGACCCGGGCCAAGCTGCCAGCCCTCTGCCTCAGAGCTGCCCTGGGCTCTCTGCTGCCTGCCACCAACCCCCTCACACCCCTGTCACCCCTGAGTTGTTGCACTCCTGGGGTATTTTGCTTTGAGGCGGAGGTGGACTGCAAGGATGGACAAGCCCCCCTAAATGCGGCCCTGCGAGAGCCTGCGGGTTGTCCCCTCTGGTCATTGGGAAGAGGGGCACCTTCGCCCTCCCCACCCTGGGTGCCCAGCACTGGGGTCTGGGGGGGCTGATCCTGGGGAGGGAGGGGAAGCCCACTGCTGTGCTGGTATCCATCCAGGGGACCCTGACACCTCAGGGATAACTCTTGTTTGTATGCTCTCTCTCTTCCCTGTCCTGTGGGTGCGTGATGAACGTGGAGGGCCAGGAGCCGGAGGGCCGTGAATTTTGTGCCCCTAGCTCTGAACACCTTTTTCCATATCAGAGCTTTCATAAAGTTGGTCTTCTGATAATCTGCTGAGAAATGGGGTTGGGCCAGATACTCGGCAGAGCTTCAGGAGTCATAGTCAGTCTAATGAACATCTAGACGTCTTGGAGAGGGAAGACCTCATTTGGGTCACTGGTCCTAAGACCAATGTGAATAAAAATTCCTTTATCTGCCCTCTGGGGCGACCCTTCAGCTGGCAGTGGGGATGAGTGAGGCCAGACGCTCCCAGCCCTCCTTGCTTAGGAGCTGGGTGTCTGGGCATGAGGGATGCCGTGGATTTGGGGACAAGCCCTCCTCCTCATGCAGTGATAGAAACATGAGCCTGTTGGGGAGGGGGGAGAGGGAAACTGAGGCAGCCGGTTGCAGGCAGACATCTTCTTGCAAGTCCGACTCTTGGCATGAAGGTTCTGCTGTTGGCAGGTATCTAAACAGTGGAGTATCTAAACAGAGGAGTGCCCACATTGGGCATCTGTATTTACAGGCGTGGAGTCATCCGAGAAGCCCCCCGTTAGTGGCTCCTCCACACGCACACACACAGGAGATTTCTATCCCTCTCCCCTCCCACGGGCCAGGCGTCTAGCTTGTGCTGTGCAGGCAGGTCAGGAAAAGAGTCTCTGCAAGAAAAAAAAAACACCCTCTCTGGAGGAGCCCTCCCAGCTGGGTTCACCAGGATGCTTGCCCTAGAGTTCCGATGGCGACCTCTTCCCCCATTTTCTTCTCTGCCTGACGGAAGGCCTGAAGCTGCTCACAGATTCTGGACACAAGCAACCGAACATGCAGCAGGGCTACGAATCAAACAGGGATGGGGCACTGAGTCTGTCCATCTCTGGACAGTGGAGGCGGGGATGGCCCCTCAGGAGCTGGGCTGGCAAGGCCCAGGGACTCAGAGAAACCAGGCAGCACTTTTAAGTACATTGGCATCCCGTGTGCATATGTGTATTGGCAGGGACTCAACAGCTGTAGGGTCTGCCTGGCATGTGACTGGCTGTAGGTGGGAAGGTATCTTCCTCTGGTGGTGTTGGACATGAGGAGGAAGTGGAAGGAAGGGAATTCTGCAGAGCTGTAGCACTCACTGCTGGGGTCCATTTACAAGGCTTCCTGGTTGTACAAAAGTTATTTAGAAAAAAAAAAATCCACTTTCTAATCTTGCTCCCAAATAACGAAAGGCAGTGAGCCTGGAAATAAAAAGTTACAGGAAGGCATCAGAACTGGGTTGTGCCCGTTCATTCGTTCATTCATTCAGCTAGTGCCTGTGAGTGCCTTTTGTGCGCCTGGCACTGGTCCAGGCATGGATGGGGTGGGGGGGACACACAGAAGGTCAGACTTTGCTCTCTTGGGGCTCACCTCATGGTGAAGAAACTGAAAGGCATGGCCAGGAAGTGGTGGAGCCCCTCTAGCACAGGCGGGGAGGTGGCTGCACTTGTTCACCTTGGTTTGGACGTGGGGTGCTGAGTGCCCACATTTCCCTGTGTTGGAAATTCTTCTAGTGTTTAAGTTTGGAAATTTGTCATTTGAGCACTTTTTATGGAGATCTTTAAAAGGACATCCCCTCTGCCTTAGGAAATGTTATCCACAAACACAACCTCATCTCTTTTCAGTGCTTTGATCCTAATCTCCCCTTCCCTTGACTGTCCCGCAAATCTATTCTTGCTCCCCTGCTGCCATACAATTGGCCATTGCCCTTACAAATTTAAGACTGACTGGAGGAAAGACAGAACTGATCCTGTTTAATGAGCGAGTTGAGCCTTGTGTTCAACCCGAGGGTAATGAGCTCTGGTTTGGTGGCTAGGGTGCTGCAGAGACAGGGTGATGACTGTTCTCTTACTTCTCTGAGCATTTTCCTTGCCTTAAGCTGTGTTCTGCAGACTCACAGTGACTGGATGTAACTTTTGGCTAAAGTAGGACAAAACTCTATAAGAGGCAATGTCAAAGTGAGTGACATGGTGTATAATACTTTGAGAGTTTAAAGGAAAAAAAAAAAAAAAGAAATTCTCCAGGAGCTGGCAAGCCCTAGGAAAGGTTTTATGAAACAGAAAGTTAGCTAGGCCTTGGTGATGGGGACGAGGGGCTTGGTGAGTTGAGGGGAGGCAGCCCCTTTATCAAGAAGAAGGAGTAGACTGAACTCTGTGATGGAATCAGAGGGTCTTTGTGATCTGTACACATAACTCTTCATGAGGTTCTGTGTGGTGTCATGTTTTCCATCCACAGCCCAGGAAGGGATTTATTATGCATATTCTGGGCCCCTCTGTGTTCCATAGGCACCCATGGGTGCATTTGCTGGCTGTGGGTGCTGCCTAGATTGTGGGCCTGAATCACAGGACAGAGACTTGTGCACCAGCTGTGACTCCAGTGACTCAAAATGGGACAGCATCATGGAGCTTGCATGTGTCTGTCAAAGGCAGAGGAGGAAGAGGGCTTGTTTCATCCCCTCTTTGCACTGCCAAAGGCTCATCCCCTTCTCTGGAACCCAACTTGCCCTGATATTTCAGAAGGATGACAAAGTTGCACTTGAAATCAGGAGCCACCAGTGGGTATGAGTTAATGTGGGTATCTGTTATTAGCAAAAAAGCATGAGGGCCTTTTTTCAATTTATAGAATTCCTTGGAAATCTAGAACAATAGGGAAAAGGAAACAACAGCAACAACATGCAACTGGGCCTAAGACCCTTCCATGTGATGCCCAGTTGTGTATTCACTTAGAGTAAGGTGAAAAGTGTCTTGAAATCAATCACAATTAATGAGTCAACTATTTTTCAAATGGCTGCTGCTGCTGCTAAGTCGCTTCAATTGTGTCCAACTCTGTGCAACCCCATAGACGGCAGCCCACCATGCTCCGCCGTCCCTGGGATTCTCCAGGCAAGAACACTGGAGTGGGCTGCCATTTCCTTTTCCAATGCATAAAAGTGAAAAGTGAAAGTGAAGTCGCTCAGTCATGTCCGACTCTTCACGACCCCATGGACTGCAGATTCCTCCGTCCATGAGATTTTCCAGGCAAGAGTACTGGACTGGGGTGCTATTGCCTTCTCCAATTTTTCAAATGGAGGAAGATGTTAAACTTAGAGGCATTAGGATCCATTCATTCATCCAACCACTCTTTACTGAGAGCATAGCATGTTTGGTTCAAGATGAGGGATTCAGCAACAGTGGCCACCTCACCTTCCATCCCAAGGTCCCAGAGATGAAAGAATAGAATGAATACTTATATAAAATTACACTAAAGAACAGAAAACAGTGCCAGAAATTTTTTAAAAAGGGTGTCCTTGGTACAGAAGAAACTGAGGACTCCCCTAAGGATGGAGAGCAGTCAAGATCAGACTGATGAGGGAAACCACAACTCCAGTGTCCCTGCAGAAGGATCACTAAAAGATGTGCTTTGGGCCCAGAAGTGGCAGATGATGGGGTGGAGGGAGGTGGGGGTATGTGACAGGGTGAGGGCTTGAGGTCACCAGGGGGCTCGGGTAGGCAACTGAATCCCTCCACACCTGCACATCCAGCCTCTTCAGGGCTGGTAGGGAGCAGTGGAGACTGCTTGGATACTTGGGTGAGAGAGACTGAAGCTGAGCAGTACTTCAGGGTGGCTGACACAAGCCCAATAGGAAGATTCCACTTCTCCCCTCCCTGCTTGCTCACTCCCCCAACAGCAGGCACTTCCCCTTCACTTAGATTGGACAGGCTGGAGCCAAACCTACCCTGAAGCACATCCCACTTCCCACTGCCAACCTGACTTTCCAGTATGGAAAGGGGCATGCCTCCAGGATTCACCAAGAAGCTGGAGAAAACCCAGCTGTGAAAAAGATATACTGATTGTAGGAGGCAAAAGTTCACACCAAAGCAGGTGCTAAGAGCAGAAGCAGAATGGGGCTTCTCTGGAGCCTTTGGAATAGCAAGTACCACTCTCAGGTCTGTAAAATGATCAGCAGGAGACCTTGAAACTGACACTGCACAAGGACACATAAGAATCAATCAGTGGGCTGGACCAGCAGTGTGGATGAGAGTGAAGAGAAACTGGTGAGCTGGAGGTGTTCTCTGCAGCATACGGTCTCCAGGACCATGAGATGAAGATACAGACTGAAGCACTTGAGAGAGAGCTGGACAACAACACATTCTGTCCACAAGAAGCTTTTCTGAGGGATGGAAAGGATGAAACACCGTAAGAGAGCTTCCCAGGAGAGAGAAAAGGAACCACTGAAGGCAGCATTGCAAGCTGAAACAGGATGACCAAGTGCCAAGAAGGGGGAATGACAAGCACCTGCAGCTAGGCACAACACGACAGCAAAGTTAGAAGAAAACTACTGAAAAAAAAAAACCCAAACAAAAACTTCCAGGGAAAGGGGGAAAAGATGGTCTAAAATGGAAGAAGGATGAGAGGGACAACAGACATCTCGTTGGCTACACTAGATGCAGAAAGGCAGTGGAACCATAGACAGGAACCCTCTGGGGGTAGAGAAGACTGGGAGCCAGGAACCTGTCCCTAGTAACACACTCCTTGGTGTGTGCAGGGGAAAGAGCCATTCTGGATGTTTAGGTCTCAAAGAGTTCACCATCTCCTCTCTTATTTTAAGAAAAACAACAGTCAGAAACAGGCAGAAGAAAAGTGGGAACAAATAACCTATTTTTGCAGACTCCCCACGCTTCTTTCTCAGAAAGAGATGATCAATTTGCTCCTGGCTGGAGAAGAGTGGACTGAGCATCTCCCCAGGCCGGCTGGCTGGACAGAAGCAACTGTCAGCAGCTCTAGACTGTTGCGGTGGTCACCGTGGTAGAGTGGGGGCCTGACACTGGCCATCTCCTCTCAGCCCTCATCCTAGGACTTGCTTTCTTCTCTGAAGCCTGAAGAGGCCTGGCTACCTAGCTGGGGTGGCCACCATCCAGTGGAGTGCTTGCTTCTCTTTATTCTCAAATCCATCCCGTAGGTGTTAAAGAGGGGATGAGGCTGGAAGAGGCTCTCTCCCCAAGACTGATGCTCAGGGCAGTGGTAGACACACTTGTGCAAACTTTGCCTATTGGAAGCTGTGCCATGATGGACTTAGATTGCTCAGAACATCAGGTGTATGCCTGGCTGAGCAGAGGGTCATGGCCTGGACCTCTGGGAACTCTGCCCAGTGGCCTGGCAATTTGAGAGTCTGCCAGCTCTGCTGGAGGGAGGAGAATGATCTGTTGGGAAGAAGCCCTGGTGGCCTTGGGAAGGAGTGAAGGAAGGAAATAAAAACTGCTGTTACAGGCTACAGGTTCTGGAAATCCAGGCAAAGACCCAAGGTGCTGCTCTAGGACACTGGGTGGCTGAGAGAGGGTTACAGGGCTGCCCCAGGGTCTCAGCGATCCGAGCCGGCAGAGCTGGTCCTGGCTGGGAATGGTCTGGATCCCCTGGCAGGCCTCTGCGCCCACTGAGGGGTTTGGAAGCTCTTCAAAATTCATATGCTATTAAAGTCATCTCCCTGCTCCAGTTTCTCTCCTCCGTATAACCGTGGCTGAGAAAACCACACTGGGCTCATGTTCCCCGCAGGAGTCTGTGCCTCCCTGGTGGCTGCTCTCTGTGGCCTGCTCTGCCTGGTTCCCTGGGGGCCAGAGCTGGTCCCGAGCCTCCTCCACCCTCGTGGGCCTTGGCCTGGGTTCTGCCTGGTTCTCCAGGTGGGGCTGAATTTGGGAAGCAGCTATGCCCAGTCGGCTATCTTTGGAAGGGCCCCGGGACTCGGCCCATACTCTTATTATAATCCTAGAATGTGCAATCTAGTGGGGGACCTTGAGACCCTTTATCCAGCCCCCTTGGCTCTAGTCTGTTTTCTTTAGATAACTGCCTTCTTCGCTTAAAAAACAAAACAAAACTCTGAAGACGCAGGTCCTTCTGCATCTCTTAAAAAGGCTTTCCTGCACTTTGCTTGCTGTTGGCCAAGAGGTTACACTGCTGTATGCAGGCCCACTGGGCTCAGAGGAAGGGCTGGCCTGAGGACCCTCCCACCCCTGAGGAGCACTGGGCACCAATGGCCGGATTCCATCTTGGCCCTGGAACAAGGAGACCCCTTGGTTCTTGAAGCTGCCATGTACATTACATGTTTTTACACGTCACCTGTTAGTGGCTGATTTGACTCTTCTGATTTCGTTATTCACGCTTTAGGCTCTATCCACTCATTTAAAGGCATCTGAGCACAAGTGGACGATGCAAGGGAAGTGGGAGCAGAGAGTAAATGGAGAGATTGGAGAGAAACAGGAAGTTATTCGTGGCTGCCTTGCAAACAGATTCCCAGGAGTTCGAGTCCATGGGTACCTAGGGCCGGCACGCCCCTCGAGTGGGTGCACAGAAAGCGGAACACTAGCTGGCATGAAAGTGAAAGTCGCTCAGTTGTGTCTGACTCCTTGTGACCCCATGGACTACACAGTCTGTGGAATTCTCCAGGCCAGAATACTGGAGTGGGTAGCCGTTCCCCTCTCCAGAGGACCTTCCCAACCCAGGCATTGAACCAGGGTCTCCTGCATTGCAGGTGGATTCTTTACCAACTGAGCTATCAGGTATATTTCTCCATAAATTCTCAGCTAGAGGGACACCCCCTTCCCCAACTCGGCAAGCTGCACTTGGATGGAGTGTTTGCAAACAGATGATTCCTCCCAGGAGACCACGAGTATCTGAGATCCTTGGGGGCAAGAGGTGGCATCTACATCTCTCTTTTTTTTCTTTCTTTTTTTTTTAAACATAAACACAACTTTGAAGATGAGTAGGGCTGGGTATTGATGTGGCCCATGTGCCTGAACCCTTGGATGGAGCACAAGGCTCCGCAGCACTTTTTGTTCTTTACCTTATTTGCCATGCTGGGGGACAGCATCTCGCCTCTGGACACCACTGTGGGCTTTCCAATGACAGAATGGAGAGTTGACAGTGACCTCCTGGCTCAGCTAGTCCCAACTCAACAGAGGAAGAGTGATGACAAGGAGCATCAGGGACTCTTAAGGACAAGGACAGACCCTAGCCATCCACGCTCCACCACTCCCTCTATCTGATACCTCCCTCTCCAGGGTCTTGAGCAGCCTGTGACCAGCTGGAGTAAAAATTTGAGCCTCTTGGTTCTAGCTGAGTGCTTTTCTCTGCTCCCCTGCCCTCCCAGTGCTCTGTGCTTTCTCTGCAGCCTGCAAGCCAGGGCATAACCCATCCACAGGCAGGAAAATGAAGCAGGATCTTAAAGAGTGCAGGGTGCGCTTCGACCCCAGAAAGACGCTCCCCCTGGCAGGTAGCTGATGCTTGACCTTCCACCATTAGAGATTCATTCCTTTGTCACTGGAAAGGCCCCCTGTGGCTGATAGCTAACAACCTGCTTGGGCTGTTCCTACAGGACAGTTGGCATCTGATGGTGGCGGGGGTGGAGGAGAAGCCAGGACAGAGAGATCTGAAACTCGTGAAGCAGGAAGACTGCTTCCCAGGTGGTGCTAGTGGTAAAGAACCTGCCTGCCAATGCGGGAGACAGAAGAGACGCAGGTTCAATCCCTGGGTCGGGAAGATCCCCTGGAGGAGGGCATGGCAAGCCACTCCAGTGTTCTTCCCTGGAGAATCCCACGGGCAGAGGAGCTGTGGCAGCCTACAGTCCATGGGCTCGCACAGAGTCGGACGTGACTGATCAAGCACGAAGATGCAGAAGGACCACGAGCTGGGGGTGTCGTGAGGACGGGTCCTCCTTGTTGCAGACATTCCTTACAGGCTACCACCCACCTGCCCAGCACACACAACAGAACACAACCAGAGCTTCGTCTGCATGGACTGAGCCGCATGGTGCATTGGTCCCCGGCTGAGGAAATAGAAGTGCTTGACCTGTTGTTTTGTGACTGGAAGGCAGAGGAGGGGCCCTGGAGGCTGAGGGGATGGTGTGCTTGCTACCCTGACGCAGGGCTTTGTGTTCTTGCAGACACAGAGTGGGAGGGTTCTGGCCAGAGACAGAAAGGGCCGGTTCCCCAGGAGGCTCAGAGGGACTCCGAACATGAGGAGGAGCCTGGGGGCACATCAGGTTTTGCCCCCAGCTTCTGCACAGCATCCAGAACTGCCAGGTGGACAGGGAGACGATAGCCCTGCACAGCCATCAGCCTCCTTCCAAGGGACACGGTCGACGTGGGCACAGGCAAGGCTCCTGGAAGCAAGTTCAAGGTTACTGGACATTGATGAAGGGGAGCAGAGACGAAGAAGGAGACTCCGTGTGAGTGCCTATAGGGTATTCCTGCAGGGTCTCCTGGAAACTCATAGGAGGGGCTTTAGTGGGGGAAGGGGGTTATAAGGGATCCTCTGTCATGTGACATTTTAAAAAGCAGAACTGTGGGCCGTTGTTACTTGGTTGGGACACAGGGTGGAGTTGGACTGGTTATAACTGGAGTTTCTCTATACCATCTGAACCCTGCCTGAGATGCTGCTTGAAAAACAGCCTCTGATCCTAGACCTGGGATAGAGACCGTGGTCCTGCTTGGAGAAAGTGCCAGAGCTTATGGGTGCAGCCTCCTCTTCCCCTCTATGTCTAGGCCATGATTCTACAGGACTGAAATTTGTCCCAAACTCAGTCTAGGAAAGGGCAGAGTTTTCAGGGACCTCATTATCCAACCTGGAGAAGGAAGGGGGAACCTAACCCACCGTGTCTTATGAACTTAAGGGTAAAATGAGGCTGAAGGAGGAAGATGGGGTGTGCTCAGAGGCTCCGGGCTGGAAACCATGACCTGAATGCACCTCCTGGGGCCAGAGGGGAACGGGGAGAGACAGATTTGTTTAGAAAGAGAAGGCTGTCTCTGCAGGCTGGAGAGAAGGCAGAGCGGATAAGCAGAGTCGTTCTGCTGACATTTCCCCTGCGCCCGCTCTCTCCTTCCTGCCTGTGATTGACCCCATGCTGGTTCAGGACGCATTCACTAAGTCCCCAGGCCGTGGAGGGGCAGATCTGGCCTCTCGCATAAGCCGGGTTTTCCAGATTTAAAAGGGCAAAGTCCTCCACGCCTGCAAATATGGTATGTGACCCAGGGTGACACCACTCGGAGCAGGTACTGAGCAGATGTGACAGGAGGAGCTGCAGCAGGAATTTGGCCTGACGGGTGCCACTTAGATGAGTGGCCCTGTCTCAAGCCATTGCCCGGTTGACGGATGCTGCGGCCTCGGGGGGGATGGGGTGTGCTCTTCCCCCGAGAGTCAAACAGAACCGGAGATGCAGTTTTGGCAGAGTGAAGTCGGTCACATCTGGCCGCACACCATTGCGCCCCTTTACTGAGCTCTGCAAGGAGCCTGGCTCTGGGTCAGGTATGTTGCAACAATGCGGCCTGCTTCTTTTGTTTTTTTAATTGAAGTATAGTTGATTTACAAAGTTGTGTTAATTTCTGCTGCGTAGCACAGTGACTCATATTTATTTTCTATTTTTCTATTCTTTATGTTTTTGTTCTTTTCCATTATGGTTTATCATGTTGAATATACTCCCCTGTGCTATACAGTAGGACCTTGTTGCTTATCCACCCTCTATATAATAGCTTGCATCTGCTAACCCCAACCTCCAGCTCCATCCCTCCTCCACTTGTCCCCGTTGGCAACCACAGGTCTGCTTTCTCCCTGTCTGATTCTGTTTCGGTTTCATAGGTATGTTCATTGTGTTGTATTTCAGATTCCACATGTAACTTCACAAAGTATGACAATCTCTGGGTCCATCCACGTTGCTGCAGGTGGCATTATTTCATCCTTTTTATGGCTGAGCAGTATTCCACTGTGTATAAGTTACTGCATCTTTTTACCCATTCCTCTGTCAATGGACACTTTGTCATTTCCATGGCTTGGGTATTGTGAACAGCATCACGAACTAGGGGTGCATGTATCTTTTTGAGTTATGGTTTTGTCTGGGTATATGCCCAGGAGGAGTGGGATTGCCGGATCATATGGAAACTCTATATAGTTTTTTGAGGAACCTCCGTCTGTGCTCCATAGTGGCTGCACCAACTTATATTCCCACCAACAGTGTAGAAGGGTTCCCTTTTCTCCACACCTTCTCCAGCATTTATTTGTAGGCATTTTTTTAATACTTTATTCCACTTTACAATACTGTATTGGTTTTGCCATACACTGACATGAATCAGCACAGGCGTACACGATCTCCCAATGCCGGAGCCCCCTCCCACCTCCCACCCCACACCATCTCCCGGATCATCCCGTGCACCAGCCCCAAGCATCCTGTATCCTGTTATTTGTAGACATTTTAATGATGGCCATTCTAACTGGTATGAGGTGATACCTCATTGTATTAAGTAGTTCTGTTTGCATTTCTCTAGTAACTAGTGATGTTGAGCATCTTTTGTATGTGCCCATTTAGCCCACTTCGTTTTGCAAATGGGGTTCTCGGGGCTCAGAGAAACAGAGCGATGTGCCCAGAGCCATAACGGAAAGTATCAGAATCTGGATTTAAAACTGGGTCTGTACTCCTTCTGCTGGTGGAGTTGGGGAGACAGGGGCTGTGTTTAGTCCCCCATTAGGAGCGTGACCTGAGAAAGCTCTGAAACCTTCCTGAGCCATCCCTCCCTGGTGTACAAAACGCGTATAACGCAGCTCACCTCTGGGGTCAGGGTGGACTCAGCGCCTGGCCTGGAGCAGGCACTTGGCCTGCAGTCACTGCTCTGAGGTCACCGTGCCCCCTCCCTTCCCTCCAGGCCCTGGAGAGAGGCTGCACAAGCTTGGGAGAGGCCCTGAACCCTGCCAGGGCTGGTCCAGCCCAAGAGAGGGAAGCCCTGCCCTCTGGAAGCCACAGCTGCATTTGAATTAAACAGATAGCTGGATGGTCCAGGAAACTGAAGCCACTCTTTTCTTGTTGTATGATTTTTAAACATCACCCAAGCTTTACGCAGTTCTTCCCATAGAATAACCCTGGGAGGTGTGTAATAATGACAACTGATTTTTGTTTTCCTGTAGGAGAATCAGCTCCAGGGGGACCGCTTCTGATGAGATGAAGACTCTGGCTGGCCTTGCCAGCACCCCAGCAGGCTGCTGCCTGGACTATCACCCACGGCAGACATTGAGTATTTGGGACAAGACATTAATGTGAATATATTTTGGAGCCAAGAGCCATGAGACATGTAGAAGTCCTGTCTGCATGTACCTGGATACATATATGAGTCAGAGAGGCAGTCTGGGGATCATGTGCTGCTTTAAATGATTCATGTGTGAAAAAAGACCACTGAGACCTCAGCGGGGTGTAACTGGCCACAACCACGCAGCCTGGGCTGTTGGGAAGCTCGCTGGCTCCCCCACAGATGCCCCTGGTAAGCATCTCAAAAATGAAGTGATGTCTATTTATAATGATTCTCTGCTTATTGACTTTGAGGCTGCTAAAGCCAAAGAGAACTGTTTAAAAAAAATGGAGTGTGACCTCCTAGCCCAGTGCTGGAGCGACCATTGCAACGAGCATTAGCTGCAGGGCTTCTTTGTAAATGTCTGACTGGCCAGGACTGGATTTTCCATCCCTCTGACGCATCTCACTTTTCAGCCTTTGTTTTGGCCATTGGAGTTGAATTTTGGTCTGAGATGTGACCAGTCTTGGTTGTCATTTGGGTGTGACTGGATCATAATACATATCGTGCATAAAAGAAGAAAGCAGAAAAGGGACATGGGGCTTATCTCATGTGAACCCCTTTCTTTAAAGAATAAGGAAGGGGCTTGAAGAGGGAAAGGGACTTCTTCAAGCCACCCAGCCACTGACTGACAGAGCTGGGAGCAGAGCCCAGATCTGCTGACCCCTGCAGTGGCGCTCTTCCCCCACATCACTCTGTCTCCGTCTTATGTGGACAGACATGATCTTCTATGAAGATGCTGGGAAGGAAGCCCACTTTTAGTAGAACACTATTTCCTAGGGATGGTCTTAGATGCCTGGGCTACCTTGGCTCATTGCATTCTCACAGTGCATCTGCCAGAGCGCCGTCTCCATGAAGCCACTGATACAGGAATGAGAGGTTAACTGACTGGTCTGTAAGACCACAAAGCCCAGACCCTTTCTTCCAGGCTCTGGCCAAAGGTCTCTCCTTCCTTTCGCTTCTTCCTCCCTCGGCCTCTCACACACTCTGAGCCAGGCTCTAATGGCCTAACATGGCAGGCTTTAAGCGGTATGAGGTTCCTTGGGTTACAGGTGAGTCATGGGTGGGCTGCATCTTATCGGCAAGTCTGGACACAACAGATGTTTCAAAGGGACTAAGCAAGACTTACTGGGAAGTGAGGTGTGGTTTTGCAGGTGGTGGTTTTCTATTGGGTCTCTTGGACAAGAAGTGGGCATCTGGCCTCCAAGCCAGGTTCTCCTGGCACAACTTTCCAGAAGGAGCGGGCAATGAGAGGTGCCCCACAGGCCTGAGTGTCCCCTGTGCACATTGCACCCAAGTGATAGGTAATTGATGCCATTTTTTTGTTGTTTTTATTATTTTTCAGACCGTAGAACCTCTTGGTAGCATCCAATCCATGCTTGGCTGCCTAGACCTGGAATCCACCTGGTTTCCTCTCAGGAAAAGTGTCCCATGCCTCAGCTGGTCTCGTGAACACTCTGCCAGGCTGTCGAGCTCTTGGTGTAGGAATGCTTTTAAAACAAGGACTGTGTCTTTATTTCATGGGTCCTCCCCCTCAAGTACCCAATCCAGGGCTTTTAATGCTGTAAGTAAATATTTTTGTACTTAACATTGGAATAGTGGAGGGAAAGGAAGGCTGGATTTTCACCTTCCAAGGATTCAGGCTACACCCCAAAGAATCAAATTTTTGAAAGAATCTGGCAACATACATTAAAATGCTGCCACTTTTGAGAAACTCTCCTGTGGAAATGAAACTCTTGTTCATAGGGGTGTGTGTAAAAGAGCATTTATTGCAAAAATTGCTTAGCCTGACAAGAAAAATCAGAATGATTTGAAAATCCATCAGTAGGGTGCTGGTTGACAAAAGCATGGTTTACCCACATAGCGAGACATTTTGCATGTTTTAAAAATAATAACTTGGATTTACTTGTAATAACCTGGAAAGGAGTCTCTAAGGTAATAACATACTGTTTAAAGAGATCAAGTTGCTGAGTGATGTATGCTGTTCCACTTCTGTACAAGACACTGATGGTCCCTGACTTAGCACAGTCTTGACTTGTGATTTTACAACTTAACCATGGTATGAAAGTGATGTGTGTTCAGCAGGAACCATACTCTGGGGCTGAATTTCGATCTTCTCCTGGCCTAGTGACATGCAGCCCAATAGTCTTGTGATGCTGGGCAGTGGCGGTGACCACGTCTCCTGGTCGGCCCTGCAACTGTGGTAAACAACCGATGCACTTAGAATCATTGCGCACTCAGGTAGCCATTCTGTTTCTCTGCTTTCAGTATATTACATGTGGGGAGGTGGGGTGTTACCAGATGGACTCTGTGTGAGATGATCTTGCTCAGCTGTAGGCTGATGTAAGTGTTCTCAGCATGTTTAAAGCAGGCAGGGCTAACCTGCCTGTGATGTTCAGGAGGGTAAGTGCACTTTTGACTCATGATATTTTCCATCTGGGATGGGTTCCTCAGGAGACAATCGCTACTGTAAGTCAAGGAAGATCTGTTCATACATTTGCATGAGAAACACAGGCAGGATATACAGAAACATGCTGTATCACCAGAGAGGGGTAACATTTTAAGTTTTTAAAATCTAGCAGTGTTTATATTAAAGAAAAAAAATGCTTTAGGAAGGGAAGAGATAGATGAGGGCAGTTAACTGGTCCAGAAAGAAACGAGGTGGAACCAAGCACAGCTTTCTTTGCCACCTCAGCTTACTGTGCACCCTCAAGTGGGACCATCCCTTAAAACTCAAGATGAGCTCTTCACTGGGGCAGGTCACAGTGTGTTATGTCCCAAGAGATGTCAGTACTTGATGTTTTGGGAAGGGAGACAAGGCTGCAAAACTTCCCATCCATAAAAGTTTTGGAAGCACATAGGAACTTTAGTGTCTTGATAATGTGTCCCCAGCCTTACCTGAATGGAGGCTACTATGCTTCTAGTCCAGGTCCTAAAGCCTCCAAGGTCTCCTGTCTATATCAGTGGTTAGTGCTTGCAGGGCCTCCCTGACAATAAGCCATTGGTTATAGCTGTACTGAACCTATAAGACCCAATCCATATGACCTCTGATAGTACCTCTGAATCCGTAACCATCTCCTCCTGAGAGGTCATCAGGGTAGGGCTGTGTCTTTTCATCTTCTGGTCCAGAACACCCAGCACAGTGCTTGGCTTAGCATATCTGCTATAGCAGGGCTAATGGAAGAAAACATATGCTGAGTTCTGGCACCAAATAAATGGAATTGACTTCTAGCTGGCTTTGGGGGACATAGGAGAGATTTTCCAGGAGAAGGTGAACCTTAATGACTTAAGAGGAAAGGCGTGTCCAGCTTCCACCAAGGAAAAGAAGCTGATTTTTATTGTGACAGCATTTTAGAAAGACTAAAATAGTATTTCTAAGGGCTCTGCTACCATATTCCTCTTCTGCCTCCTCCAGAGAAGTTTGGGTTCCATTGTAGGCCACTGAGAAAATGTATGGATGTCTTCTGAGTCCTTCTCACCTTGGGAGGGCTCCCCTGAGAGCTCAGTTGGTAAAGAATCTGCCTGCAATGCAGGAGACCCTGGTTCTGTTCCTGGGTCAGGAAGATCAACTGGAGAAGAGATAAGCTACCCACTCCAGTATTCTTGGGCTTCCCTTGTGGCTCAGTTGGTAAAGAATCTGCCTGCAATGTGGGAGACTTGGGTTCGATCCCTGGGTTGGGAAGATCCCCTGGAGAAGGGAAAGGCTATCCACACTGGTATTCTGGCCTGCAGAATTCCATGGACTGTATAGACCATGGGGTTGCAAAGAGTTGGACATGGCTGAGTGATTTTCACTTTCACTTTTCACCTTGGGAGAAAGGTAACAATAGCCTGGGGTTTAGCTTCTTAGGGGCTTAAAACACCAAGGAGTAAGCTCTGAAGAACTACCAAGAAAACACCTCCCAAATAAAGTTAGAATAAATAGTCAAGTCAAGCAGGATCATATCCAGCAGAAGACTACAATGAATCGATTTAATCAGACATTATCAGAGCAAAGAAGAAATAACATTCTGGTTTTTATGGCAAGGGAAAAGAAAGGGAAGAAACTCAAATTACTTTGCAGGCATTAGTGGCACTCTTCAAGTTGTTTGGGGGAACATAGTTTAAGAAATAATTTGGCTTGGATTGGGGAGAATTAGGACTGTGGAGGCTTCATGCAGGAGAACTCCCCAGGTGAGGGGCTGTCTGAAGGTGCAGCCAGGTAGCTGGCTGCTGCAGCCTTGGCTTGGCTCCTACCTCCCAGAAGACACTAAGAACAGTGCTGGGTTTGCTGCTGGGAGGTGGTGATAGATAACGATTGTGGCCTGATTCTTGACGCGCCATGGATTCACTGCAGCGTGTCTCAGCCATATGTGAGCCCTGGCCACGTGTGAGCTTCCCCCGAGGAGGTGGAGTTGGAGGGGGAGCCACGTGACATGTCTTATACATCCCCTCTTATTGCAGCAACCACATTTGAACAAGCTGGCATCTGGGTTTCCCTAAACAGTATGTGTGCAGGCCAGAGAAACTGCACCCTGAGCCCAGGTGCTGGATTTTGGGAGGCAGCAGAGAAAGGGTTGGCTGGCTTCTGAAGAACATCTACTACACGCAGTCTTCATCTTCCGGGGGTGGGGCTTGGAGGAGATGATGATGGGGTGGATTGAACATCAGAGGTATTGCTCAGCCATCCAGAGTTTGCAGCTCTGCTACTACATCTATGCCAAATAATGAGTCCAACTGAACCCTTCTAGTGACAGGCGACTTGGTTTTTCTGTGGCATCTCATAAAGGATTGTGGTTGTTCAGTTGCTAAGTCGTGTCTGTCTCTTTATGACCCCATGGTCTGCAGCATGCCAGGCTTCCCTGTCTCCCACTATCTCCCGGAGATATAACCACCCCAACCCGTCTATCTGGGGTGGCCCTGCTTGGCCTAGCTCAGAGCTTCATTGAGATACGCAAGCCCTTTTGCCACGACAAGGCAGTGATCCATGAAGGGGTTAGGCAGGATAACTTGTCTAATTACAGCATAGTCCTTCCCAAGGGTCTCGCAAAAACCTCTGTGTACTCAGCCAACCCAGCACAGCTTTACTCTCTCAAGGACCTCTATTAGGGATGGACCTTTTGATAACGTGAGGCTTCTTACAGTTTGGGATAGGTCTTCTCTGTGACTTAGGGATTTTTCCTCAAATGGGTCTTTTCATCTCTAAATAGCCAACTGTCCTCAACCATCTGGTGGCTTAAAAAAAAAAGATCCAGGTACTAATTTCTTTCTCACTAAGTCTTAGTTTCTGGTAGAACCAGAGCATGGTGTTTCATCTAAAACTCTCTGGATGATTGTCAGCAAGCTGGGGCCCACTCCCCTGTCCCTGGAACCCCAGGTGACCTCTGGAAGATCATGCTGGCATCCTGGATTCACAAGCCCACTCCAGCATGTCGGCAGTTCTCTGTGCTTTTGTGTCATCTGTTATGATGTGGAGACAGCAACAGGATATCACCTTCACAGAGAGCTGTCTAAAGAGCTTCACGAGGAGGACACATTATGTCTGGGAGAGTCTCTAGCACGTGAGAAGGGCTTGATTTGAGTTGAACTCAGAGCACCCCAGCTCAGGGCCTTGAAAATAGGAGTGCAGTGTCCATGTACTACCATGAGCCAGGCATGTTCTAAGCACTTTGCTTGTACTATTCAATCCATTTTGTTGCACTGAAGACCTGGTGTAAGAAAAATGACAACAGGAAAATTAGTCTTCGGATTTCTTTACCAGGTAGGACTTACTGTACAGACCACACATTTAACTCACACCCTGGAGAGCTCCCCTGTATCCCTGGTCATAGGACCTCTTGCCTCCCACCAGAGTCCTTTCCAAAGAAAGCTCTTCTACAAAAGTTCTGTATATTTCCAAACATCCAAGGTGATTTAAGGGCTTCTCAGTTGGCTCAGTGGTAAAGAATCCGCAGGAGATGTGGGTTTGATCCCTGGGTTGAGAAGATCCTCTGGAAGAGGAAATGGCAACCCATTCAGTATTCTTGCCTGGGAAATCCCAAGGACAGAGGATCCTTTAGGGCTACAGTTGTTGGAGTTGCAAAGAGTCAGATACAACTTAGCGACTGAACACATGCACGCTCATCCAAGGTGATTAGACCTCCTCAGTGGTCATTCCAGCTTTGCCTATTGCTAAAGCCCAGTGCCTACTCGTGAGCTAGGTATAAAAGTGCTGCCCAGTAAGTTCTTGGTGGAATGACTACATTAATCCTGCAAAAGAGTATGCTGACATACTTGTGCAAAAGATATGGAGAAAGAGCAAAATCCTTGTGAACAATGGGGATGGTGGGCAAAATGGTACCACAAAATGCCTACTGTGTGCTGGGCATTTAAATACATTATGACTTTCCACAACTCCAAGAGATGAGTATTCAGGTCATCTTTTGCTGTGTAGCAATTTACCCTTAAACTTAGTCTTTTAAAGTAGTGATTAATGAGGTGGGAGCGTAGAAGGGGCCACTGCTCTCTGCTCCAAGGTGGCTCCACAGAGGACAGGAGCATCCACTTCTAGACAGCCCAGTGTGGTCCTCCAACCACTCTGGAGCCACGCTGGGGGCCTTGGCAACTGAGGTACCACCCCAGGCTGGCTCGGGGTTGGATGTGTTGGACTAGGACACTCTTTGCCATGAGAATACAGCTCTCCCATCTCAGCCTCTCTGCTCCCCATTCTGAGGGGAGCCGTGCCTGGGGAGAAGCCAAGCAAGAGATTTCAACAGAGAACGGAGGAAACACACCCACTGAGGTTCTCATAGCAACATAATCACGCACAGGCAGCAGCCTATTTTGGTGGGAGCTTGTCTGAACCTCCCTCCCCACCCCAGTTAGTCACAGAATGGATGCCCTGCACAGGCTGCAGCAGTGTGGGGTGGCATGGGGCAGGGTGAGGGGAGAATGCTGACCTGAAAGCCACGGGCTGGGGAGCTCATCTCAGATGCTCCGTCAGCCAACTGAAGGATCACGGGGTCCTTGCCCGAAAAAAACGACAGGATAGGAATGAAGAAGTGGGAAGATCCTTTCTGGTTTCCATTGATCTTACAAGTGCTAAGCCTCTCCCAGCGGAAGATCATATGTCTCGAGATCTTTTGTCTCTGAGAAAGATGCTTAGAGAAAACAGGGTTCCAGAGGGTAAAGGTCATTCTTTAAATTCAGCTCATTTACCCCACCCCCAACCTTCGGCACACTGACAGGATGTGAAAAGGGAGAATGACCAGGTGTCACCAAAGATTCTGGTCACTCACCCAGGTCTGTGGGCTGAGATAGGACAGGGTTAAGGAGGTTAAGGTCATTCGTTTAAATTTACTCCTTCCTCCAGTAAGCACACACACACACACACACACACACACACACACACAATCACTGGGAACTCAAACGTCTTGCTCACTCTCTATCCTCTCCCTCCTGCACTGACTGCAGGGCATCCTCTTTCCCCGCAGGACCAGGTGATGGAAACCTCTTCGGTTTCTGGCCCATTTCTTCAATGGATGCTGGGGTTAGTTGAGGACAATCAGGCTCATGTCTCCTGGCTGTCAAAGGTGATGTTAAAAAACAACCAGGGCATGCATGCAGGACTGCTCTCCCTGGGTCAGCATGGGGGTGAAGCGCAGAGCACCAGGAAGACCAAGGAGCCCCTTTTGGGTCCCTGCCCTTGACTCGTGAAGTGAAAGCTTTAAAAGTGCAGCTGTCTTTGAAGGAGTCAGACCCAAGTTGGCCAGTTGAAATGGGAGACACAGAATGCCCCCCACCCCCTCCCCCAGCCCGGCTTTGTTTCCCACCAGCCTGACAGATGGCCACTAAGAGAAAAAGAAGCTCTCCAAGTGAAGACAGGAATGCATTGTATAAAAATTCACACCCCCTGCTACCGCCCAAACTCCCTTAAAAAAGGACCAAGAGAATCCTAATGGGTACGTGACATCCTCCTTCTCTCCCATAAAAGGGACTTCAAAATCTGGTGATGCTGGGGGAGGGGTGAGGAGGGAGAAGAGAGATGTGTGGGCAGGGGACTGCCAGGGAAGACTGGGGTTGGGGGAGGGGGAGGTCGGCTGCAGGTCACCCACTTGACTTCCTCCCACCCTCTTTTTCAAGCCACTTCTGGCTGAACCTTCACCTCACCTTCCCAACGAGGCTGGGAGCCCCAAGCCCTAGGAGAGGCAGAGTGGGAGAAAAAGGATGGTGATGCCACACTTGGCCCTAGAGTTGAAGGAGTTAAGGACCCTCCCTCATCCAGACAGCCACCCTTTTGCTCCCCAGACCCCAAACGCCAAGGAAGCATCCAGGAATTGGCAGCGGAGCAGGAGAGGGAGTGGGATGGGGTGGGGTGGGGGCGAGGTGACCGTGGCCCAGCCTTGCCCAGCGCCGGTCCTGGGGGGCGGGGAGGACGCACACCGGGGCTGAGGACCTGCCAGCGCCCAGCTCTGGCGCGCCTGCCTTCTCCGAGCCTCGAGCGCGGCCCAGCCGCGTCCGCGCGGCCCTCGCTCCCCTCCACCCCACCCCCCGGCAAGTTGTCTACGGCTACGGGCAGCGGAGGCGGCCCAGAGACCTCCGGAGCCCGGCCGAGGGGGCGGCCCCGGGGCGCGGGAGCCCTCGGTCTGCGCCCAGCCACCGCCCGCCCGGCCCAGCCTCCTCCCCGCCCCCACTCACCGGCTCAGCCCCCGGGAGGGACGCGCAGGGAGCGTGTGGCTTCGCCCGCCGATCGGCAGAAGTTGAGAGGAGTTGCCGGCGCCTCGGCCGGCCGGACTTTGCGAGCAGAGCAGCCGGCGAGGTGCCGCCGCCGCCGCCGCGGAGCCTTCGGGGGCTGCCTCCCGCCTGCTGGGCCCGCAGCGCGGCCGGAGAGGGGCGGGAAGAGGGTCGCGGGCGCCTGAGCCGCTCGGATCTGTGCGAAGGACTGGATTCCGAGGAGAATAAAACAAAGTGGACTCGGCAGGGAAGACCCTACCGCCGTTGATGGTACCGGCCGACGCTCCGGCAGAGGGGCTGGGTTGGGCTTTTTTTTTTTTTTTTTCCTCCCATTCTCTCTCTTTCTCTCTCTTTTAAAGCGACACCCGCTCTCTCTTTCTCCCATCACTGTGCCACCAAACCCTCGTTGGCTCTTATGGGCATGAAACATTCCTCCCGCTGCTTGCTCCTAAGGAGGAAGATGGCGGAGAACGCGGCCGAGAGCACCGAGGTAAGGAAGCCAGAGGCCGGGCCGCCACCCGGCGGCCGCGGGGCTACCCTGGGGCCGCCCAGACCCCCGCGCGCGCCGCGCCGCTCCCGGTGCCAAACTTTCTCAGCTCCATCCCGCTTGCTCCAGCCGGCCGCTTGCGCGTCTCTGTGTGTGTGCGTGGTGTGTGTGTGTGCTGGGTGGGGGAAAGACGGTGCCTGTCTCAGGACCCCTCCCTCTTGAAAAATGCAAAAGAGTCGCTCTTACCCCAGCTTCCTCTCCTTCCACCCGCTGCTCGCTCGCGCCCGCTGCGCCCCCCGCCCCCAACCCCGAGTCTCAAGCCCTGGGCGGCTGCGCTCCCCTGCCCTCTCCTCTGGGCTCCGTTAGAGCTCCAGAGTGGCGGACTGTGCCGAGCCTGGATGGGCGACCCAGGGGCCAGGTCGTTTCCCTGCAGGGCCTGGACCGTTCCTCCGGGCCATCACCCTTCAAGCTCGCGCTCTCGGTCCCCGCCGCACCGCGGAGAGCTTCGGGCCTCGGGGGTGCGGAGCCGCGCCGGGGTAGGGCAGGGGCACCGCCGACAGACCCTGGCGCCCAGACTGGGGCAGGGGAGAGGTCCGCAACCCGGGACCTACGAGCCGCCTCGGGAGTACTAACCCGGGGAGGGAGCTCGGGCCGCGGCCACCTTCAGCACCGCGGACAGCACCCGCGCCTGCCGCAACCGAGCCCGCGCGCGCTGTGGGGGCTGCGCGCCGCGCCGCAGCAGCTTGGAGGAGGAGGTAGTGGGAGCTCCGCAAATTGCGCTCCGGCCCCCCGCCTCCGGCAGCCCGGCAGCTGCCCTTTTTCGACTCTCGAGTTGGCTCGGAGCCGCCAAGAGCCCAGCGTCCTGAGACCGACCAGAGGCTGGGTTTCCTGTCCTCGCTCTGACTCTGCTGACATGACCCCGGCTCAGCCCGTAGGCTCCGGGCACCTGTAGTCACGCAGGGGATCCGCGTGGGCAGCCCCCTTACCTTCCTGGAGGAACGGTGCGCCGGGGCGGGGGCGGAGTGGTGTGTGTGTGTGTGTGTGTGTGTGTTCTCTGTGTGTGTGTGTGTGAAGATCATCCCTTACTCGGTGGCAGGAAAAAGACAGAGAACAAACTCCCGGACTCTATTAATAGCCTGGTGTCTGGTGGGGCTGCCGTGCCTTTCACAGATGGTTGCCCATATGCAGCGTGGGGCGGGGACGGAGGTGTGGCGCGCGGGGATTGTCCCTCCGTCCGTGGGATGCCCAAAGCGGCAGAGACCCTTCCCAACCGTCTTCCCTCCAGGTCTGAACTGCAGCTAACCCTCTGCCCCCCTGCGGAAGCAGTAAAGCTTTTTAAAACCCCTGTTCTCCGAGGAACTAGAAGCAGCACACATCCTGTCGATTTCGAAACAAAAAATGCTCCGGGGAAGAGCAGCGGGGCGTCCAGGAGCTACTGTGTCTCCTTGAGTTAGGGCAAAGCCAGCGCGTGCGGGGCCCCTCCCGGCCCCTCACCGGCGAGAGGGCATTTAGGAAGCCGTGTAGCGCGAGGCAGAGAGCACGTCTGTACGTAACCCCTCGCCCTCCTCCCTGCGATCGCCCACCCGCAGAAGTGGTTTCTAAAAATAGCTCCGAGTCAAGGCCACACTTCTGTAATCCGTTGGCCCAGCGGCACGTAGCAGTCCCTGCAGCCATGTGCTGGAGCGCGGGCAGCAAAGAACGGCTTCTCCCGGCCCACCGCCAAAAAAAAAGTTTTCACAGATCTCTGGCCCCCCGCACTCTTGTTGTTGCCCGCGGGGTGCGGGCGCAGACCCCGGGCCAGCGTCCGCAGTGAGCTTGTTGTGGTGAGCTCCACACCTCCGCCAAGGTTCAAGGCGTCCGGAGCAGGCAGAGCGCCGCGTGTGCGCGCGCCAGGCTATTTTTACTTGCTTCCCCCGCAGCTCCAACGCTCCCCCTTCTCGGCAGTTGCACATGCCAGCTCTGCTCAAGGCATCAATGAAAACAGCAGTAGAGGCGGCCGAGCTCCTGCGAGGGGGGAAAAAAAAAAAGACCCACGTCGCACGCCTGGCACACAGGGGGAGGGGCAGATCCAAGGGGGCTCCGGGGGCGGGGAGTGAGTCTGGGGTTCAGTTCCTCGCAGCTTCCCCGAGAAAGGGAGGAATTCAGACTTGGGCCAACGTGCCCCGGTGGAGGCATCCAGGCAGCGTGACAATCGCTTGGTTTTCTTCCAGTAACTGCCTGTTTTTGGAATGAGCCAGGACTGGAGCAGTACTTCCAAAAGTGGGGTGCTGTGGGTTTGTCTGCATTTATGGTGAGAGAAGCAAGCATGCCTCGGGGTGTGTGTGTGTGTGTGTGTGTGTGTGTGTGTGTGTGTGTGTGTGTGTGTTTGTGTGTGTCTATGGTGGTAGCTCTCCTTGTTCTCAATTCAGCATATCTTTATCAAATACTGATTCTGTGCCAGGAATAATTAGGTTCCCGAGATCCAGAAATAAAGACACTAGGCTGCTCCCTCAAGGAACTCACAGTTTGGTGGACAGGAGTGCCGGCTGATCCAGATCATTTGGTAGCACCTTTTCCCGACTTTTGTTGGCATGGTTTGCAAGGACTTTATCTCACTTTATCCTCACCATAATCCTGTGAGATAAGAGAAGGTTAGAATTCATTGCATAGCCCCATTTTACAGATGAGAATGTTGAGGCAGAGAGGTCCAGCAAGTTCTAAATGTTACCTGACCAGCTAGGACAGCCTCGGAGCACAGATTGCCCCCACTTCTGACTCATCGCCCTTTGCCCTATACTGACTGCTTCCTTGATTCTTTTTTTCTACTGCACCATGCAGCATATGGGTCTTAGTTCCCCAACCAGGGATTGAGTCTGCACCCACCACCCCCCACCCCCGCCCG
>SJYC01114141.1:0-46064 GCA_006408675.1 Madoqua kirkii | reverse complement strand
GGGTGGGGGAAATGCAATTGGAAAAGTGAATACTTTCTTAATTTCTGCTTCATTATTAGTATAGACAAATCACAAATGATCTTGCAGTTCTACTGACTTTGTATTTTTGGCCCTGCAGCTCGACATGTTGGATCTTAGATCCCTGACAAAGGATCAAACCCATCCGCCCTGCAGTGGAAGTGCAGAGTCTTAACCACTGGACCACCAGGAAAGTCCCTACATGGCTACTTCTAAAATGATGCCATGTGTAGATGGGAGCAGGCAAGAGGATGGGGAGAGAGGATATTTGGGAAGGAAGAGATGCTGTGTTGGGACAGGCAAAGAGAACAGGGAGCAAGTGATCACTCACAAAGTAAAGGTAGGGAGAGAGATTCTAATCGCTATGCAGGAAGGAGAGCGGGGAATAAAACTGTCTGTGAGCAGAGCCTCCCTTGACCGGACAGCTTTGGAGCTGGGGCCGAGGGCATCCTGGGTGCACCTTGGGGACGCATGGCCAACGTTCTTGCCACTTTCTCCAGCTTCCTCCTTCAGGTGCGCTTCTCCTCCTCAGCTGAGGGCATCAACCCCCCACGCCTCCCCTCCTGGCACCCTCTTCTCCCTCTCCTCTGCCCCACACGTGCCTTCAGAACCTCCTAGAGGGTCCATCAGAGTCTCTTTCAGCCCCCCGCACTTGCGAGGCCACCACCCTCACTCAGGCAGCAGGCGCTTTCCCGTTGTCCTCTCTAGTCTAGCTTCCTCATCACTGCTCGATGGGCTTTCAGAAGCACAGACCTGTTCAAGAGCAGACGTCGCTGTCAAAACTTACCATATTGTCCTGTTCCCTTTGGGACACAGGATAAAACTTGATGTCCTTAACCCTTCCGTACGTATCTGCCCATGCAGTTCTCTGCAAACACTGACTTCATGCCTGAATGCCTTTGCACATCCTGATTCCTCTACCTGGGCTGCTCTTTCCCCTTCTTTCTCTCTGGGTGGGCAAAGGGCAGGGGAGAGGGGAATCTTCCTCAACCTGCAGGACTCAATACAAAGGTCACTTCCTCTGAGCAGCCTTCCATTGAAATAGCTCTTCCATGTATCCTCCATCCCTATGGAGATGGAATGTTCCTCTCCTTCTTCTGTGCTCCTGACACCTATCTCTCACTTCCCCTGTTACAAGATAATTGCATTTTTATATATCTGTTTCTCCCGTTGGATAAAGAACTTTCAAGGTAGGAGGGAGCAGGTCTACCTTGTTCTGACTCTGGGCCTGATGCAGAGTAAATTAAAATCTTTGACAAATGTTGACTGATTCATAAGATTATGAACAAATTTGTGAGCCTTCTAGGCCTTAATCACTGTCTGCAAACTGGGCCTCCTATCTCCCACTTTTGTGCTTAGGTTCTTGTGGACCTGGAAAACACAAAATGAGAGGAGATTCTGGGAATTCGGTGCTGCAAAGCTCCAAGCCTGGGTACGTTTTGGTTACCCGTGTTCCTACTTAATAGTTGGTAATGGCATTCTTCCTATGGGGTGTTCGTCTGAATAGCAAATAAATGGATTAATCACAATGCCCAATTAGGAGCCGTGGGTGATGGTGGACGCTTTGGAGCTGCTGCGTGCTTAACGGGCGCTCAGTGAAAGCCTGATGCATTATTTATGGTGCCGACTTCCCTGAGTGGGGTTTCAGCACCTCAAAGGGAAGCCTCCATGGGTGTGAAAGCAGTTTTAGCAAAGGAGTCATTTTGGAGACTGGCTTTTGAATGTCATCTTGACTTACTGGTCCAAGGAGAGAGAGAATATTTATGGGTTGGGAAAACTACAATAGGGTACTGGGGTTGGGGAGCCAACGGGCACCACTGCTGTGAGTTACGGGGAGACTGGGGCTGAATTCTGACATGGTGCCTGTTGGTGGTTTTGCTGATGGATCCCTCTTCTCAGGGTTTCTCACTTAAGTGTGTGGTCCTATAGCACAAAAGTGAGAGAGGACGAGGAAGAGGACAAGAGTTGGCAAGACCCAGGCCCACTTCTCTGGGGTCCACATTGTCTCTAACAAACGTGGGGCTCTGGAGCCAGACCGCCTGGCTTTTACTCTGAACTCAGTAGATGTGTTGTTATGATGAACAAGGCACCCCTAACCTCTCTGGGCCTCGTAAAGCTGATGTGATGATTGAATGAATTAATTCGTGCAAAGGGTTTAGAGCCTCGTGAGCTCCATCACCATCAAGCCATCAGCCTTTAGGAGCCTCGCTGGGAAAGTGCCAACAGGATGGACTCACCCTGCCCTCGTTTCTCCAGCTGAAATGGTCCCCAAAACCATGGTCTGCACGCATTTCTTCTCCCTCAGCAAACACGGATTTCAGTCCTGAACTGAGCTCAGGAGAATTAAGAAGATACCCACGTTTGTTTTGTTTTGTTTTGTTTTTCCTCCTGGGAAATTTGGCTCTTGGGGGAGTCCTCCATTGGCTTTTGGCTGTCAGAGAGGGTGAAACCACACTCCCGTCTCTGATCCGGAGAGGTTTTCATTTCCTCTGTGCTAACTGCGATGTGAAGTGATTATCACATTCCAGCGTGGAACATGCGAAAAATCTGTAAAAAACGGCATTTACACCTTGGCTTCTCCCGTGCCAGCAGGGGAAGGACAGGCAGCGCTGCGACGTGTGAGCTGGAAGTGGATGGTGGTGTTGTGTGACGGGCAGGCGTTGCGGTCAGTCGTGGGCGGGTGTGGCCAGAGGAGAGGAAGCTCGGGCAGCAAGGACCGACCATCCCCATCCCGAGCCCACTGCCTGCACCCGAGATGCAGTTCAGAGAAGGCCGCGTCGCCCAGTTGCGCGTGCACTTTCAGTCCGGGGCTCTTAGGTCTGAGCTCCACCTCTCCATTGCAACGGGAGGCACTTTGCTTTGTTTTGTTCTAAAAGGAGATTAGCGACTGCCTGGCTGCTTCGCATTTGGGACTGCACGGGGGCGTCACCCTCTCTCCTGAACGCTGTTCAGAGTGATGCCAACCCCTTCCTCTGAAATTCTGGACTAGCCAGGGGAGGGTGGGTTGAGAAGATATACCCCTCCAGGGGTACCCAGACGATTGGATGTTTCACACACCAAAAGGCTTTTCTATTTTGTTATTAGAAGTCCCTCAAGCATCCCAGCTTTCCCCAGATTTGTAATGGATGACCCATAAGTAACTATTTCTTTTTAGCTCATTTTTATTCTTGCCGGCACTGGGTCTTTGTTGCTCCACGAGTGCTTTCTCTGGCTGCAGTGCGAGAGGGCGACTCTTTGCAGCGGGCGGGCTTCTCATCGCAGTGGCAGATGTGTGCGCGGGCTCTCGCGCGTGCAGGCTTCAGCACCGGTGGCTCCTGGGCTCTGGAGAGCGGGCTCAGCAGTTGTGAGGCAGGGGCTTAGTGGCCCTGCGGCATATGGAATTTTCTCGAGCCAGGGATTGAACCCATGTACCCTGGGTTGGCAGGTGGATTCTTAACTACTGGACTGCCAGGGAAGTCTGTAAGGATCTCTTTTTAAAATGTCATTTTAAGCAAGCAAATAGTTCAATGTATGCATTTTCATAAAGTCATAGACTCTTAGAGCCAGATGGGAACTTTAAGTTATTTAAGAGGCAGGAAAATTTTTCCAACACCAGAGTTCCTCAATGTTGGTGTTAATACCATGTTTCCTCCTAAGTCAATGCCATTTCGACCTTCTTTAGACTCTAATTGATTGCTTTTGATGTTTGGCACTAATTTTCTGGTGTATGCTGATACAGAATACTAAAAACTAGTTGTTACCCTATATAAGATCTAGGAATTGTGCATAACAAGATATCGCTCTCTTTCATATGATTCTTCAAATGCTTTGGCATCTAGTGTCTCGTATAAGAGATGCCATCCTATATTGCATACATAGGCTCCATCCTGTACACCATACCCAACACAGCAAGTTACATCCTATTCTCATGGGACAGATGAAAAACCAAAGCACAGAAGGTTAGTGTGACTTGCCCAAGATCCCACAGAGAGTGAGTGATGGAACCCAAGCTCTGGTTTTCTGGCCACTGAGACCTGTGGCTTCTCCACTCTATGGGGCTGTGAAGGCAGCAGGAGGACCGGAGTAGATACTCAAAATAGATATGAAGAGGAAGAATGCAGAAATTAACTGGAAAACCCACAAATGGTGGATTGGGAAGAAGTCGAAGAAAAGACCCCAGCCCTGGCTTTCCTTTCCTGCTTCCATCACTCTGTGCCCCGTGAGTGCTTGTTCCAGATGCCTCTGAGCCCAAAATCCTCATCAGTGGGCCAGGAAAAGCTCTTGAGTAACAAAGTATATATTTATGAAAGTTGGCCCAAAGGCTATTGTCTGATCATCGTTAAATCTGAACGTTCATCCAGCTTCTTTCTTGGGATGAAGTAAATAGCAGAGACTTCAGGACAGGAACTTTGTATTTTAATTTATCTTTGTAGTTTTATTTGATTGTTGGGGCTGTTGCAACAAAAATACCACAAACTGGTGGCTTCAGCAACAGGAATTTGTTGTCTCCCGGCTCCAGAGGCCAGATGTTCTGAAATCCAGGCGTCGGCAGGGCGGGCTTCCTGCCAGAGATTCTTAGGGGATTGTGTTCCCCGACTTCTTCACTTCCGGTGGTTTTCAGCTCTGTGCTGTGGTTTGTAGATGCAGCGCTACCTCTCTGCCTCCGTCTCCACCTGCCCTCCCCCCTCTCCAGCTCCCGCTGCCCCGTGTGTCTGTATCTCTTCTTCTAGGGACACCAGCTGTATTGAACCAGAGCCCACCTTGTCAGGTATGGCTTCGAATCCTTAATTCGATTGCATTGGTGAGATCTTGTTTATAAACGAGGTCACATTCACAGGTCACAGGGGGTTGCTGTTTCGTCGCTCAGTCGTGTCCCACTCTCTGTGATCCTGTGGGCTGTAGCCTCACCAGGCTCCTCTGTCCATGGGATTTCCCAGGCAGGAATACTGGAGTGGGTTGTCATTTCCTTCTCCTGCGGATGGTCCATCTTCCTGACCCAGGGATCGAACCCGAGTCTCCTGTGTGCCTCTTTACCACTGAGCCCCCTGGGAAGCCCTGACAGTGGCTAGGGCTTCAGTACACCTTCTGGGGGGACGACTCAACCCATGACCTCAGCCAACACATCATAGGCCTGAGAAGAGAGTGACTTGCAGAGGACAATGAACGGGGCTCAAAATACTTGCAAAATCAGTGGAGGTCGTCTCCCTTCTGTCTACCCACTGTCCACCTCCCCCACCACCACCTCCCCCCAGCACCTTGGCTGGGCCCCCTTTCCTTGAGTAGCAGCAGAATTATAGCAAGAGCTGCCGTGTTCGAATCTTTATGTTGTACTGGACACGGTGTTCAGTGCTTCATATGCAGTGCCTTGTTTAGTTTACACAAATTGCAAAGCAACTCTTCTTACTCCTGTGTTGTAATTGAAGAAATGGAAACGCAGTGGTTGGATATCTTGACAAATCTTGTAGGCCCCCAAGTAGCAGAATGGAGGTGCTCCGGAGCTGGGGGCTCTGCTACTGATGGGGGCCTCTCTCCACTCTTTTATTCCCTTCCCAGCAGGAAGCTTGTCCCCACTTTTGCTCCACACTAGCTCTCACTGCCGAAGGGCTGGAAGGAACTGATAGACATCCATGGGTGGAAGAGGGTGGAGCCTGCCAGCCTGTACCTGGCTCCATGTGTTCAGTCCACTGGTTCTCCCAGGAGACTGGCTTGGCAGTAGTTCAGTCACTCGGTCATGTCTGACTCTTTGCAACCCCATGGACTGCAGCACTCCAGGCTTCCCTGTCCATCACGAATTCCTGGAGCCTGCTCAAACTCAAGTCCATAGAGTCTATGATGCCATCCAACCATCTCCTTCTCTGTCATCCTCTTCTCCTCCTGTAGCCAGAGACTTATTATGTGGTGGTAGCATCATAAGCCTACTGCCAGCTTCCATGAAAGGCTGTTCTGGAGGACTGGAGGGGTGAAGACTTTGTGGGCACCTTCCAAACAATTAAGCCACATGGGTCACTGGCTTCTGGGCTCAAGGTGGTTTTGTGCAAAGGTTCGGGGCACAGGCCCTGGGGCTCATCCCCGGGTGCAGGCCTTAGCCTGGTTGGGCCTCAGGTAGGCACATGTTACATGGTCATCTGTGCCCAGTTTAATAATTTATGATGTGCTGGTAGCACTTTTTTCCCATGAAGCTGTTACGAGGATTAAACAAGTGACTTCACATAAGCTCACGTTGGCACACAGGGAGATGCTCAAGACAAGCTCTGATCTATCATCTGGGCTTCTCTGGAAATGTCTCAAAGGAGCAGGGCGGCACACAGATGAATAAAAGGTGTCCCCTGCTTATGTGATGGACTGATCAATTCAAACATTCTTAGGAAGGATGGGGTCTTCCATGCTCCGTGGGCTGCCCTACCTACCCCATTCCACATGCACGCTCAATGCTGGGGTTCAGGATTCTGGTATCTGCAAGACCCAGAGCATGAAAACAAAATCTCATGGAGCCCCTAGAGATGGAGAGAAGTGGGGAGCGATGAGCACCCACTGCAGGCCTCTCAGCCTCCTCTGGGCCCCCCTCAAGCCCTGCTCCTGGGATGAGAGTGACACTTACTGGTCAGTGGCTGGATCGAGCTCCCCTCCCCACATTCCTGAGAGGGAAACTGAGGCCTGGTGGAAGGGGAGGGAGGACAGAGATGCGGCCCAGTCTCCCTCCGCACGTCAGGTGTTAAATACCAAGTTAAACACACTGCCCTCTTGGCCATGGACCCAGGAGAGTGTATTCACCGGGAGTAAGCCGTGGCCGGAGGGTTGTACTGTAGAGAGCAGACCACTCTAAAGGAAGCAGCGATGAGCAGACGCCTCCGTCGGGGCCTGACCTGCAGCTCTGTTGTGAAGGATCCTCTTTTGTTAGCTGGAGAGAGGGAAAGGGGTGGCCCTTCGCGGCTGGGGCTGCCAGGAAATGAAAGGCTGCAATTCCCACAGGCACGTGACATCCCAGGGCTTCATTGCTCCCTGACAGGCGGTTATGACAGCCGCTCTCCGAGGAGGTGCAATCGGAGGATCCCCAGAAAATGATTGCAGCCCATCGCCAGCGTAAATTGGCTCCTAATTAAGGGATGTTCTCTATTAATGCACATTAGTTCAGCTCTCGCCTTCAGGTACCGAGTGGGGAACTGATGAATATTTATTGAGTGAATAAAGGAGATAAACCCGCACATCGCATGTACACCAGCCAACTTCCTTCTCTTGGAAATTCTCTCTGCTCCTGCTTTCCAGAATGAAAGCTTCGGTCCCAGGATGCAGGTGGGGAAGGTTTTGGAGGCAGCCTTGAGTGTGATCATCTCATCTTCATCCCTGTGGGATTAAAACCCATTTCACGGTCCACAAACAAGGATTAAACACGATCGCGAGAGAAGACAGAGATAAAGAACACACATGTTTTCTCCTTCTCCCCGCCGTTGTAGCTCTGAGTTTATTTGCTCAGCTTTTGTTTTGCTTTTAGGAGACGATTTACAGTTCAAAGCATGAAGTATCCTTTCAGATTCCAGTGCAGAGTGGGTATGAGCCACCTCATCCAGGTAGCAGGGCGGCAGGCGTGTTTATGCAAGGGGGTGTGGACAGGCACCTGTAGAAGCGTGTGTTCCCATGCTTATCACTCGTGATTTGTAGTTCATTGGAGGTAGCACACGCGAGATACACACTTCACTGCTGGCCTGGAGCTCCGAGATGGAGTCAGGGAATGGTGACTCAGTGTTTTGGGGGGTGTTGTACGTAGGACACAAGGTTCCAGAGAGGAGACATTGTAGAGATGGATCTGGATGTCACGGTCAGGCAGGTCCGGAGCCCCAGCTTCACAGCCCATGCATGACCTTCGTTACGGAGCCCGGATGCTGCTTTCCTCAGATGGGGGGTGGGTGGCCTTCCCATCTTGCTCTACACACCATCTCCAGACCCTCTCACGCCCTCTCTCCAATATGGTGGTGCTTCTCAGCTGCACCCCAAGCTGGGCCCCAAGCTGGGACTGTTCAGTCTGGCTGCCCCCCGGTCACAACCACTCTGGTGCCTCTCAGGGACCTCAGATTCACAGGGTCTCTCGGGAGCATCACCTCCTCCTACGTCGGCCCCGTCTTCCTGGTCCTCGTCTTGGGGTGTGAGGTCACCCGAGGAACAAGCCCCAGTCCCGTCTCCTTGGCGACTCCGGTGACTTGCCTCTCCTCGGCTTGCCCTCTGCCCTGACTTTGTCCTCCTCTTTCGGGTCCCACTTTGGCCATCCTGGGCACATTGCCCATCTCTTGCCTGACTCTCTGCATCTGCTCCGGATGCGCACCCCACGCCTCCTCCCCGCACCAGCCGCCCCGGCTGTGGTGTGTCCTCACAGCAGCACGAACCTGCATTCTGAAGTGGCGGCCTGGCTGCGCTACTCCCCTCCCCCAGCGCCTTCAGTGGCTTTTCCACTATCACTGCAGAAGGTCCCACCTCCTTGCCAGGATAGATGGCTCTGCAAGCTCATACCCCAGAGTGCCATTCTCCGATGTCCTTCCCCTCCACTCTAGCTACGCTCACCTGCCTCCCTCCCCTCATCACCTTCCTTCATCACTCTTCCCTCAGGTCTCACCTTAGATGCCACCTCTTCTAGGAAGTCTTCCCTGACTCCACTCCCTCACTTAAGTCAGACTTAGCTCCCCCCACTCTCCACCATGTGATCCGACTCATGTCACAGATCCTACAACAGTCGCAGTGTGTAGCACTCTGTACTCACTGGCTGACTTTCTCGTTGATAAGTCCACTATAAACTTTGTGAAGGCAGGGGCTCCGTCTGTGCTGTTCACCATTGGATCCCAGCACCTAGCATAGGAGCTGATACCTGTTAGAGGTTAGAAACCTCTTGTCCTGTGAATGATCACTGTGGCATGTACTTTTCCTGCATGGAACCTGTTATGTGGATGGTGGTAGTGATTCAATTGATAAGTTCTGTCTGACTCTTGCAACACTATGGACTGCAGGCTTCCAGGCTCCTCTGTCCATGGGATTCTCCAGGCAAGAATACTGGAGTGGGTTGCCATTTTCTTCTCCAGGAGATCTTCCAGACACAGGGATCAAACTCAGATCTCCTGCATTGCAGGCAGATTCTTTACTGCTGAGTCAGTCACCAGGAAAGCCCGTTCTGTGGATGCTGGTGTTAAGTCGTTATGGTGCCCTTCCTTTTACACTGGTTGGGACTGTCAGTCACACAGCATCCCCTAAAAAGGGAGTCTCCAAGGTCATAGTCATCACCTCCCAACCCAAAGAAAGGCTGCAGGTAAGCTGCCCCAGAAAGATATTCACCGCCAAGCAGCAGAGGCAGGACTGCAGAGAGACAGGGACAGTTGTGCAAACAGGGGAAGCGATTTTCAGGTAAGCAAGTGTGTGCATGCTCAGTCGCTTGTCTTGTCTGATTCTTTGCAACCCCATGGACTGTAACCCATCAGACTCCTGTGTCTGTGGAATTCTCTACACAAGAGTACTGGAGTTGGTTGCCATGCCCCTCCTCCAGGGGATCTTCCTGACCCAGGGATCGATCCTGCATCTTATGCCTATCCTGCATTGCAGGTGGATTCTTTACCACTGAGCCACTTGGGAGGGCATACGTTTAATACCCTTCTGAACAGGCAAGCCTTAAGTTTCAGAAAGGGCTGGGGGAGGTCAGGGCTGTGTCTGGGCTGTGGGAATTCCGTGCACTTCTGCGGTGGGAGGAGGAGGCAGAGAAATCGTGAAGTGTCCCCTGAAAAACCTCACTCGAAGCACAAGTGTTGGAGGTTTGTATCAGTTCAATTTGGTTCAGTTCAGTTGCTCAGTCATGTCTGACTCTTTGCAACCTCATGAATTTCCCTATCCATCGTCAACTCTCAGAGTTTACTCAAATTCATGTCCATTGAGTCAGTGATGCCATTGAGCCATCTCATCCTCTGTCATCCCCTTCTCCTGCCTTTAATCTTTCCCAGCACCAGGGTCTTTTCAAATGAGTCAGTTCTTCGCATCAGGTGGCCAGAATATTGGAGTTTCAGCTTTAGCATCAGGTAGTCAAAGTACTGGAGTTTCACCTTCAGTTCTTCCAGTGAAAATTCAGAACTGATTTCCTTTAGGATGGACTGGATGGATCTCCTTGCAGTCCAAGGGACTCTCAAGAGTCTCCTCCAACACCACAATTTGCATCAGATGTTGGTTTGCATCACCCAGTATCTTTTTTTTCCCACTGGGCCTGATGCTCTTCATTGGCTGTGTGAGCAGGAGCTGAGCAGGGGGGTTGGTTGTGCCCAGACTGGGGATCTGAACCGCCCTGAGGCTCTGGCTCGCAGCCCCAGGCTCTCGGGAGCCCCAGGCTCTGGCTCAGGGGCCAGCGCTCCGCAGGGTGATGTGACTTCTTGCCCAGCTTCTGCTGAGCCTCCTTTATTCACAGTTGTCTTAGACGGCACTGTCTTCCCTCTTCTATTTATAAAGTTAACAATAAGATGCTCCCTACTCTATGGGGGAAAGAAAGGCAAACCAGCGGACTGGGCTGCCAGTACAGCCGGGCCCTGGGGCTCTGTCCACAAGGGCAGCTCTGCTGGTTTTACTGGAGGCTTCCCTGATGCTCGGCCAAGCCTGTGCCCAACCCTCGTTGCTTCTTGTGGCTCTGTTTCGGCATTAGAACCCAGAGCTCTGGCCCTGCCACTGCCTTTGGAAGGTACTTTGTGTGCCCTAGTCCAGGCAGTCGGGCTCCATCCTAAGCCCCAAGGAGTCTCGGCCCTGGCCTTCCTGTATTTTTTGCTCTGTTTCCTCGGGCCCTAGGTGGTTACCAGGTAGCTTGGAAAGAGCCCAGAAGCCCGAGGCCTTGATTCTGGTGCCGTCTGCCCTCTGCAGCTCCATCCTAAGCCCAAGGAGTCTCGGCCCTGGCCTTCCTGTATTTTTTGCTCTGTTTCCTCGGGCCCTAGGTGGTTACCAGGTAGCTTGGAAAGAGCCCAGAAGCCCGAGGCCTTGATTCTGGTGCCGTCTGCCCTCTGCCTCTCAGTCACCGATGTGAAAAATGCTTGAGTTGGTCCTCGTCTATCCCACCTGATGTGTGTGTGCTAGGTCGCTTCAGTTGTGTCCGACTCTCTGTGACCCTGTGGACTGTAGCCCACCAGGCTCCTCTGTCTGTGGGTTTCGGGGAACCCCTTAACTAGATGGAGACCAGATCTTGAGCACCTTTGGAAAGGAGAGTGTTTTATACAAGTTGTAAACCTTGCTGTGGTTCCCCAGCTGTCCCAGGCGCCACCCCGGGCAACTTTGTGTTCATTTCCCCTTTACTAGGTTGTCAGCGGAGATGGAGACAGCTCATCACCATGCTCCACGTGGCTCCCCTTCCAGACATGCCCACGTGTGCTGGACTCGTGCTGCTGAACACGAGAGATGTTTTCCCCTCTCGGTGGCAGGTGGCGCAGAAAGTGGAGGTTTGGGAGGAAGGGAAAAGGAGCCGCCAGTCTAGGCTTGGTGGGGAGCTGACCTCTCCTAAGGTCCTGACTTGAACAAAGGGTGATAGGGAGGTGTTTATCCGGCCCGAGGTGTTTAAGCCTTCTGGAAACCTCCGCCTCCTCTTCTGCTCCCTGCCTGCTGGCTTAGCCATCTCCCTTCCCCAGGCTGGGGCTTCTGTGCTGCTAAGAGCCAGGACACTTTCTTTATCAGGCAGGAGAGATGTGTTGTTGTTGTTCCGTAGCTCAGTCATGTCCGACTCTTTGTGACCCAATAGACTGCAGCACAGAGTTTTCTTAAACTCATATCCATTGTGTCAGGGTTGCCATCCAACCATCTCCTCCTCTGTTGCCCCCTTCTCCTACTGCCCTCAATGTTTCCTAGCATTGAGGTCTTTTCCAATGAGTCAGCTCTTTGCATCAGGTGACCAAAGTATTGGAGCTTCAGCATCAGTCCTTCCAGTAAATATTCAGGGTTAATTTTCTTTAGGATTGACTGGTTTGATCTTCTTGCAGTCCAAGGGACTCTCAAGAGTCTTCTCCAGCACCACAGTTTAGAAGCATCAGTTCTTAGGAGCTCAGCCTTCTTTATGGTCCAACTCTCACATCCATACATGACTACTGGAAAAATCATAGCTTTGACTATACAGACCTTTGTCAGCAAAGTGATGTCTCTGCTTTTGAATATGCTGTCTAGGTTTGTCATAGCTTTTCTTCCAAGGAGCAACTGTCTTTTAATTTCATGGCTGCAGTCACCACTGATTTTGGAGCCAAGAAAATAAAGTCTGGGTGAGTTGAAGGGCTCACAGTTCAGGTGGCTCTGGGGGAGGCAGCCTCAGCTTCTTGGTTCTGGACTCTGCAGGCCTGGATCTTGGAGCAATTCCAGTCTCGAGCAGCTGCGCCTTAACCCCCAGACACTTGATGTGACATAGGTCTAGCTTGTTGTGAATGAGTATGGGATGGAGGAGAAGAAAGAGAAGGTTTGAGTCTCAAGTCCGTTAGCGCCGTTCTCCTTTGTCTTCCCCAGTGTGCACTGCTGGACCATTATTTCTGAAGTGCTGGGACCTGGCTTATCTCCCAGGATCCAGGCTGAGCCAGGATATTGTGTTTCTTTGGTACCCTGGCTGGTGCCAGCGGCCAAGTGCCAGGCCTGGAGGAGGGAGAATGCCACAGCCAGCCCTGCCATCATCCTTCTCTGACATCTTAACACGGGCTTTGGAGACCTCCTTGTTACCAACTGCAACGGCCTCTAACCTCCCTGATCGGTCGATGGCAACGGCATCAGACGCTGTTGGTGTTTTGTTTTCCCTGATGCTCTCTGCTCTTCGGGCTCCTGTGTCCTTCCTCCCACCATTCCCACAACTCTGACTTTCTGGATCCTTCTTGCTTCCCCCATGAGTGACGCTGACCCCTGCTCCCCATCCCTGCATGACCTTTTCCTCCTCCAGGTCTTGTGACGTTCAGACCTGCCCTCCTGGCTATGTTCCTCTTCCTCAGTGTTTGGCAGGCCCTTCAAGTCCTACACGACCCAAACTATGCTCCCTACGTTTACCTCTGAGCTTGCACATCTGCCCCAAGTGCATCCTCCCCTCTACTCGGGCCAGAAGTCAGGAGTCACTCTAGCAGCCCCCCTACACTCACCTACCCGGCCCCAACCCTAGAGAATCTGTCACAGCGTCCTGCCGACTCTGCCCTGTTCACATCATTGGCTTGCATCTCCTCCTCCTCCTCTTGCTACCTCTGGTCAGACCCTTTGCTGTCCTCTGACTGGGCCCTCTGCCCTGCTTCTGCCCCTGCCCTGGCCAGGCCATGCTCATCAGGGCAGCCGGATGCCTGCACTCCAGAAGGCTGAAGTGGATGCTGGGGGGACGAATGCATGAGTTCCGGGTGGAGATGCTGGCTCAGGAGCGACAAGGTGCTCATTCGGCAACTGCTGGACATTGCGAGTTAACTTCGGGGCTCACCATTCTCATCTGGCCTTGGTGGAGACTGCTGCTGTTGTTTAGTCACTAAGTTGTGTCTGGGCTTCCCCGGTGGCTCAACTGGTAAAGAATCCGCCTGCAATGCAGGAGGCCACAGTTCAGTTATTCCGCTGGGAAGATCCACTGGAGAAGGGATAGGCTACCCACTCCAGTATTCTTGGGATTCCCTGATGGATGACACCAGGGAAGAAGGGGACAACAGAGGACGAAATGGTTGGATGCCATCACTGACACTCGATGGGCATGAGTTTGAGCAAGCTCCAGGAGTTAGTGATGGACAGGGAAGCCTGGTGTGCTACAGTTCACGGGGTCGCAAACAGTTGGACATGACTGAGCGACTGAGCTGAACTGAAGTCGTGTCCGACTCTTTGAGACCCCATGGACTGCAGCACTCGAGGCTTCCCTGTCCTTCACCATCTCCTGGCGCTTGCTCAGACTCATGTTCATCGAGTTGGTGATGCCATCCAACCATCTCATCCTCTGTTGCTCCTGCCCTCAATCTCTCCCATTGTCAGGGTCTTTTCTAATGAGTCAGCTCTTCTCACCAGGTGGCCAAAGAACTGGAGTTTCAGCTTCATCATCAGCCCTTACAGTGAGTATTCAGGGTTGATTTTCTTCAAGATTGACTGGTTTGATCTCCTTCTTGTCCAAGGGACTCTTAAGCAGTCTTTAATCCAGGGCTAACTTTTCATCACTGAAGGGGGTGGAAAAAAGAAACAATTCTTCAGAGTATTCAGGATTTATGAAGTTTTCCACTGTGGTCCAGAGGGACAAGAATTCTTCCTGGCTCTATGTGAGTACCATAAAGTAGTTCCTTTATCTTTTTCTTTTTTAAAAAGTTTTAAAATAATTGATTAATTATGGCTATGTTGCGTCCTAGTTGAAGTGCCCTGGCTCAGTTGCCCCAAAGCGTGTGTGAATTTAGTTCCCTGACCGGGGATCGAACCTGTGACCCTTGCATTGAAAGGCAGACTCTCACCCACTGGACTGCAAGGGAAGTCCCGGAAGTCTCTTTATCTTGTTTGCAGGTATTTTCTTGGTCTTACGTAGTGTCCTCACAGGCACGATTTGGTCAGGCTTGGCTGAAGACTGGAGGGACTCTCTCTCCAGTTCTCCAAAGCCCCTCACTGTAGAGCCTTCTGCCCTCTGCACTCTGCCTTGCAGACCCTAACTGCCTCGCTGTCCTGACTCCCATCTCTGTCTTTTCCACCAAGGAGAGATGTGCCGCTCTGCCTCTGAGTTTTCCCATTCCCCACAGCAAGCTCAGACACGCCGGGCAGTAGGCTGGGTCATCGTAGGCCCGCCTTGTTTATCATCTTTCAGAGATCTAGTTTTTCACTGCCTGGTGTTCAGTGTCATGAAAACTGTTATCTCATATGTTTTCTCCAGCTTTTAAACTGATCTTCAGAATTGCCTGGGAGTGCTTTGAAAAACCCAGATTCCTGGGATCTGCTGTTGGCTAATTTGAGGCCACTTAGGAGTAGATCTGGATATTATTGGGTGGCTAACAGTGTTTCCTTTCTAGCTGGAGCATCTGTACTTTCAGTCAATACTCACATTGGGAACCTCTGATTAAAGGAGTCAGTCTTTTCTGCTAAGAATCTGAGTGGAGAGACATTTATTAATATTTAAAGCAAATGAGTTTCCGGAAACTGGGTGGAAAGTGTCTGGAGGAGTCCATGGAAACCAGACGAAAATCTGGATTAAGCAGATGTGGCTTTGGTTTCGGCCAACAACTTGCAGATGAGGACAAGATGGTTGGATGGCATCACCAACTCCATGGGCATGAGTTTGAGCAAACTCTGGGATATGGTGAAGGACAGGGGAGCCTGGTGTGCTGCAGTCCCTGGGGTCTCAAAGAGTTGAACATGGCTTACCAGCTGAGCAGCAACAACAGCAACTTGTCATTTTCTTTGTGACTTAAGACTCTGTGGCTTGTTTTTCTCCAGCCATTGGCGTGTCAGACAGATAATGGGGCCAGAGTCTCTGTGAGGGACCAGCTCTGGGATCCTGGCCTGTCCTGTCACGGGGGCAGAGTCAGCTTCTCTGAACCTTGGCACTGTTATCTGCAGCTCTCTTTGCACCACTTGGGTGTGAAGAGATTGTTGGAAAAGCATCTAGGAACACACTTGAATCTGTACTTGAAGCCACTTGTAGACTCTACAGATGGAACGATGGGGCTTAGTAAATGCATTCTGTATTTGCAAGATATTTCCTTCTAGAAATCCCAGGAGATAGGACACTTCTCAGTAAAGATATTTGGAGCACTACCGAACCCTCCAAAGAATGTTGAATATTATTCAGATTCTGGTGGTAATTTGTCTTGGTTTTGTCTTTCTTCCTGCCACCTCTCTGCCCTGTCAAGGGGAAAGAAAGGTCTCTGATTGCACGGTGGGAAGGAACCTTGCATAATATATTTATGAAGGGCAGCACTGACCCAGATGAATGCAAGGATGCTGTAATCACACGTCTTTACTGAGCCCCAGCACTGCCAAGTATGAAGAGAGAAACAGCGACACGGAAGGTCTGCTTACCGGTCTGAAGGAATCTGCTTCTTGGTTGTAGACTCAGTACCTACGTGCGTGTGTGCTCAGTCATGTCTGACTCTTTGTGACCCCACAGACTAAAGCCCACCAGGCTCCTCTGTCCACAGGATTTTCCTGACAACAATACTGGAGTGGGTTGCCATGCCTCCCTCCAGGGGGATCTTCCCACCCCAGCAATTGAACCGCATGTCCTGCGTCCCCTATATCGCAGGCAAATTCCTCACCACCAGGGAAGCTGAGCCACCAGGGAAGCTCCCAGTGCCCACAGTTGTGAGACAGTTTGCATGAGACCCTTTGCCAGACAGTTTGCATGAGACCCTTTGCCAACAAAATGGAACAGTACGTAACCAGTAGCTTCGGACCAGCAGATGCCATGGGAATTGAGAAGCAGCAGGAGAGACCAGGTGTCGAGGCTGGAGAAAATGACGGACTTTCCATGATAGGCATGTTCCTGAAGACAGCAACTGCAGAGTTCTCAGAAAGCTCTGGGGAGGAGGGGCAGAACGGAGACCAGGGAACAGACAGCGTGGAGGGTGAGGACCGGAGTCCAGGAGGCAGAGGAACAGAGCTCTAAGGGCAGCCAAAGCCACCGTGTCCAGTGCCAGAGAAGAGCCCAGGGAGCATCCCAAAATAGCACCAGGGCAGAGAGTCAGATGGCCGGAGATGGACGCCTTGTCCTGTACCACGCTTCAGAATTTCCTCTGAATGTTTATACACAAGATGTCTTTAGTCATCACTGAAACCCTGTAAAAGTCTGGACACATAATTATTGCCACTTGACAGGGAAGGAAGCTGGAGGTCAGAAAGGTTAAATGGAGTTTGCATCGTAACCTGAATAGGGAAAGAGAGAATGAAGACCAGAACCCACAGGTGCCCTGTATGCGTGTGACTTGTGCCTGATACCCTCTGTCTCCATGGCGACCCTGGCTGAGCCTAGAGTACCTGCCCGGCTCAGATCCCATGTGGATGCTGTGATCCAAATCCGGGATGAGGGCTTAATCCAACTCTGGGCAAGATTGAGGGTCAGGGGAGGAGATGGTCTTTCTACACATCTGTCCGTAAAGGAAGCAGAGAGGAGCTTGGTGGTGTCCTTCTAGTCAAAGGAGAGACAGGCCCCTGTCGGCCTGGGGAGGGGAAGGGGGGAGGGGAAAGGGAGGGAGAGGTTGGGGTACATGGCAGGTCTGCTGTTTAAGCCCATTAAGGAGGAAGAACCAGGAGCCAAGCATCCAATTAACCTGACATCTCTTGCAGCCAAAATATCTGAGGATATATGAAGAAAATTTAATATGTGGAGGCTTGGGAGAAAAGTGACTAATAGCTGGAAAACAGCCCCAGTTTATTAAAAAAAAAAAATAGGTCAGACCCAACAGCTCCAAAAGATTCCTTCCTAGCAGTTCCAGATCTGCGAGATGGAGGGGGTACCGCATGGGGGCAATGCCGCCCTGACATGAGGCAGGTGTGGCTATTGTGCCTCAAAGAGATGGCTGGGTGCCACCAGGAAGCGACGGGACGCCATGCCCGCTCTTGGAGTTGAACTGCACTGTGACCCTGGCTGTTAGGGGCTGGCCCAGGTCACCCAGCCTGCAGTTGGCTGAACCCTCACCCAACCCCAGGCCTTTGGCTGTGAGAGCCAACGTGCTTTCTGTAAGCCGTGGCTGCCTCTCCTTCAGATGACCTTGGCTGGCTCTGGCATTGTCTGGGGATCGCAGTGGCCCTGAGACAGGGCCAGGCTGGCCTCCAAAGGCTGCAGCAGGGAGTCACCGAGGGATGGAGAAGGTGGGCAGCTGCCCCCAGTCCTGCCTGTAGCCCTGGAGGAGCTGGTTAAAGTGCGGGCTGGCTGTCCTGACCCTCGGAGGATCAGATTCTGTCAGCCTAGGGAGGGGCCTGACCCCCACCCTAAGGTGACTGATGTAGACGGTCCTCATTCAGTCAGTCCCCAGGTGATTTCCCTCAGAACACTGCTTTCTAGAGACAACTATAGCTCTCTCAGGAAACAAGGATGCCCCAGCTATTAAACTGGTAGCACTAGACACCCTTCTCTGTCCATGGGATTTCCCAGGCACTAGTACTGGGATGAGTTGCCATTTCCTTCTCCTGGCGAGCTACAAGTCTATGGGGTCTCTTGTATATGGCTGAGTACACACACACACACACACACACACACACACACACACACACACGCACACGCACAGGCACACGCGTGCATGCAGACACTCTTGTTGCCTCTTAGAGATTCAGCATTCGTTTTAGCAAATTAAAAGCTTAAGAGGATTGCAATTAAGAAATCTCTTTATTCTTTGTAGTCTATACATACAGCAAATTGTTACATTGTATATGCCTTCAACTTCCACAATGATATATGTCAATTTGATCTCAAGAAAGCTGGGAAAGAAAAGAAATTTCTTTGGCTTTTTTTTTCTTTTTTTTTTTTGCGTACATTCAACCACAGAACTCTTGATTCCAGGAGTATATCTTTTGTGGGAAACAAAGTGAAAATAATTCAGCTATATACAAACAGTTCTCAGTCTCTGTAACGTGGTAGAATCCGGGTGGAGGTAGGAGGTTTGTTGGGATAGATTGCGGGGCCCCACCCACCCCAGAGACTCAGTGCTTCCTGTGAGGCCAGGGTACTTGTGTTTCTTACAAGCCTCCAAGTGGTGGCTGCTGCTGCTAGTGGTCTGGGGACCACCCATCGAGAGCCATCCTGAGGCCCCTCTGTGAGCCCCTGGGAGAGAGGGAGGGTGGGAACTGAGAAGGGTGGGCAGCAAGACACGGGGGTAGGGCATTCTCGGGAGCATAGCCTTGCAAGGGGCGTGAGTCTGAAGTTAGACAAAAGCATGTGGGGGTGGGCTTTGCTGAGATGCCAGAGTTGCAGTCAGGGACAGCATACAATGGGCTTCCCTGGTGGCTCAGATGGTAAAGAATCTGCCTGCAATGCAGGAGACCTGGGTTTAATCCCTGGGTCTGAAAGATCCCCTGGAGAAGGAAATGACAACCCACTCCAGTATTCGTGCCTGGAAAATTCCATGGACAGAGGAGCCTGGTGAGCTACAGTCCATGGGATAGCAAAGAGTCAGACATGACTGAGTGACTAACACTTTCACACCATGCACTGGAGAGACACCAGTCTGTGACAGGATCAGAGTCTGGCCTTGCCCCAGGGGTCTCTGTGCCTTTAAAAAGCCAACTCAAGGGAGATGCGTGAAAGTGACTGTTGACAAATGGACAAGCACAAGGGCCATGCCTGGGGAGACAACTCTGCCCTGTGGGACCAGCAGCCTCTGGACCCCTCTCCTCATCCATCCCTGGGATGTCAGGCTTCTCATCTCAGGGTGAGGAGCAGGGAGCTGGGTCCTGGCTTCCACTGCACCGTGCTTCCTTCCAGTGTGATGGGGGCTGACATCAATATTCCTCTGCTGGTACCTCCTCTTTCAGCCCAGGTGATAGCAACCACGGGTGCAGCAGTGGAACCAGGCCCGTCTTTGACCCAAGGCAGGCAATAAAGCTGTATATCTGTGGTGTGGTCATGGCAGTGGTGGGGGACAGGCCATGCCTGCCTGGGTGCTGCCCGACGCACACCCTTAGGGTGGTCCCCCTGCAGCGGAGCTCTGACTCTCTTCCTAGAGGCAGACAGATGGTGCTAGAAGATCTTGCTCTGGGTCACTACCAGCTGCATGGACCACGGTCAAGATTGCAGTCTTGGGAGTCAATATGGATGAGGGGGAGAAAAGGGTGACCCAAGATTGGTCAGGGAGAAGATGAAGACAGCTGGGAAGGAAGAGGCTGTGAGACCTGGGCCAGGAGCCCTCCTCCTCCTCCCACGCCCTCCTCTGCTCCCCCTCCGGTGCCCCGCCCCTGCAGGTCCCTTTCTGTCCCTCCGCGGGGCCTCAGGCTGGGCAGGCAGCTGCGGAGGACAGGCTCAGGTTAGAAAAAGCTCTCCTGACATTTAGAGACAGAGCAGGATTTGGCACCTCCAGTGGCGCCTTTTGTTCTCAGGAAAATGGTTCTTCGGCTTGGGCCGGCGCCAGTGACAGCCAGTTATAGCCCAGCGGGCTCAGGAGGCTTCAGCCGCCTGGTGCAGAAAGGCTGGCTGCCCCCTGCCCCCCCACCGCCTGCAAGCTCTGGGCCTCACTGCTCCTCACCCTCCTCATCCTCTCCCTCCTCTCTCCGCCCCTCCCCTGTTTCCTAGAGGCCCCAGTTCTAGATTTGCCCATGTGAGCCTAGACACATCCCCTTCCTCACGTAGACCCCAACTTCTCCTGGAGTTCGCCGTCCGCTCACTTTGGAACTTAGTCACCTTGGCGAGGTGCCTACCTGTGCCAGCCTCCACCGACGGCTTGTCCTCTGCTTCCACATGGCCTTTGACCCTCCCCACCAGACCCCAGGCTGGGCTTCCTGCCTGGGCTGGCTTTGCTGCCTACTTCTGAGTGCAGAGCCTGGCTCCCAGCAGAAGCTGTCAAGCTCGGTGGGTCAGAACTGGCCCAACCACAGTGTCAGGGTCAGAAGCACGGCTTGCTGTCAGACAGACGGTAACTGGTTCCTGTGCTGGCGCTGTCACTCACTAACTCTGGGCCTAGGAAGTGGTTGAATTTTTTGAGCTTCAGCTTCCTCACCTGTAAATTTCACTACCTCAATGAGTTATTTCGAGTGTTTATGGGATATTTGTGAAGTGCTTAGCATAGTGCCTGGCACACAGTGGGCTCTCAGTCACTGTTAAGGATCACCACCATCACGACCACCACCGTCATCACCAGCACCATCACCACCGTCATGACCATCATCATCATCATCACCATTACCACCATCACCGTCAGCAACACCATTATCATCTACCCTCATTTGCAGGTGGAAGTGGGGTTAGGTAAAAAATTCTGTCTCTGAATCCCCAGCCCTGCCTGTGGAATTGCCACCCACCCTTTGAGGACCAGCTGGACACCACTTTTGCAGGAAGCCCTTCTCCAGTCTCCAGCTTGGGTGTTTCCACAGCCCTTTCTCTAATATCTCAGCATGTAGGAGCCTGGGCCTCTTGACTGCAGTGGAATGCGGTGGGCCAGGGAGACGACGGGTGAGGAGTACTGGTGAGGAGCTGTGCTGAAGACGCCCTGGGAGAGGCCAGACCTGGGGGCAGGTCACAGCATCCGAGGAGTCCTGATCCGCAGTGGGCACTAAGAATAGAAGACAAAGTCGCCAATCCTCTCAGTGGAAGGTGACCCTGAGCAGACTGGGGAGCAGGCAGCAGTGGGAGATTTTCCGCAAGAGCAGTGCCCTGAGCCCAGGGCCCTGCGGAGGAGCGAGGAGGCGGGGCAGGGCATGACCGGAGACAGCCACGTGGAAACAGTTACCAGAACCAGACAGAGCCTCAGGGAGTCCCGTGGAAGGGACCTTGGACTCAGAGTAGAATGGAGCTCAGGAGCGCAGGAGGCCCCTGTGACCTTGGCCATGCAGCAGCCTGGTTCAGCTGGAACTGTTTTTCTCTTAATGTATTTAAGTGGAGTCAAGATTGGGGCAGCTTCACGCGTGGAGCCCTCTCCTGCATTAGAGTTGACTACGCAGCTTCCTGAGCACAGCACCCTCTGGACGCGAGAGGCTGAACGAGGATGGCTTTGTTCTGGTGCCCTTGTCTGGCTGCTGGAGTGCAGCGCTTGGGTTGCGTGTCCTCAGAGCAGGGGCGTCACAGAACCGAAGGCGTGAGGACGCGTCCTCCTGAGCCTCTCTTCCGTGTCCCCTGGTGCCTCCACGGTCCTCAGAGGAGGGTGCTTCTCTCGCGGCCCCATCCTCACCCCCTCTACCCTCTTCCCTGAGGTCTCTCCCAAGTGAACCCCTCAGGCCCCCTCCTCTGCAGATGGCCTCCAAATCCAGAGAGCCAGCCTAAGCTTCCATCTGAGGTCTGAGATCACGGTTCCAGTGTTTCTACTTTCAGCTCTTCACAAAACTTGTATGGTTTGTGGCGTGCATTTAAAAATACATGAACCAGCTCAAGGATGGAAAGAATGAACTGTCTACAACCCAACGCACTGTGACAGCTGCCGCCGGCTCTAGGACCTTCCCCGGGCCTCCCCTCCCCGCTCACAGGCATGAAGAGGCCTCAGCTCTAAAAATGCTCTCTCTTCTCCCACTGGCGCTCCTCAGCCCACAGTTGGTCACGATCACATTTCTGTTATTAAGTGCTCTTCTGCCACATTTGAAACGGCTGTGTAGATGCTCCGTGGTTTGTACAGTCAGTTCTGTTTTGTGAAAACCCCAGGTTGGCTCATATTCTTTCTCCCTTTTTTCAGTCTTTATTGAATTTCTTTGCAATATTGCTTCTGTGTTATGTTTTGTGTTTTTGGCCAAAAGGCATGTAGGATCTTAGCTCTCTGACCAGGGATCAAACCTGTACCCCTTGTATTGGAAGGCAAAGTCTTTAACCACTGGACCACCAGGGAAGCCCCTGACTCATTTCCTACCCTGATGCACACAGTCATCACCCAGTTCTCACAGCGACGTGCTTATGATTATCCACGATTCCTTCCTTGGGATATATTCCAAAAAAGTAGAATGGCTGTGCTAAAGGATTTGCGCTTTTTACCACTTTTAATGCATTTTGTCAAACTATTTTCCCAGAAAGTCTCACTAGCACTGGAAGTATCCAAAAGCACTTATTTTTCTGCAATCATTACAAATGCAGTTTTAGTCTTTTTTTTTTTTTTTTGGAATGGGTAGGGAGAGAGTTGTGCTTATTTGGAATTTAAAAGTTCTAACTTTTTCATGTTCACTGGAAGTTATCTGGTTTCCAGAGAGACTGAATATCCTGGCGGCATGTTAATTTGCCATTTGTGGTGATCCTCATGTGAGCTGACTGTAGGATCCTCTGTTCAGTGTTAAATTGGAGAGGTTCCTCTTGTTCTGGCTGGTTTGTAAGGACTCCCTCCATTTGAAGGGGTAAAGAATCTGTCTGCAATGCAGGAGACCCAAGTTCGATCCCTAAATTGGTCGAGAAGATTCCCCTGGAGAAGGGAGAGGCTACCCGTTCCAGTGTTCTTGCCTGGAGAATAACACAGAGGAGCCTGGTGGGCTGCAGTCCATGTGATCGCCGAGAACCAGGCACGACTGAGCAGCTGGCACTTCCGCCGTGTGAAGGATATTAACCTTCGCAGCCACGTGTGTCAGAGGCGTGCTTCTCAGTTCCCCATTGACCTTTCCGCTGTGTCTATGGCATTTCCCAGCTGGGACGACGTCACCGCCTGCCTGCCGGACATCTTTCCTCATACGGTGCACTGACGTGTCCACCTTCTCTCAGGCAAATCGAAGTTTACTCTTTCCCCGGCCCCGGCAGGCTCTTCCTGCTGACTTGCTTATTTCTCTTTGTGTCACCGCCACTTTCCTAGCCAGCCAGGCTTGAAATGTTGAAGTCATCTTTGATTGCAGCATCTCTCTTCTCCCCTCCCTTCTGACAGTTGCCAACTCCTGTGGATTCTATTTCTGCGATTTCTCTGGCAAGCAGCGCCTCTGACACCACCGTGGCTCAGTGGCTCATTATCTGGACTTTGGAACCAGGCTCGGAGGCTCGTACTTTGCCTCCCAGCCCCACTTTCCCCCACATCCTTTCTCCTTGCCCACTCTCCACGCCACCCCCCGCCCGCCCCCCGCAGGCTGCCAGCATGTCACTCTTCCTCAAGTAGAGCTCAAACCTAGAGCTCCCCTGCTGCAAACCACCACAGCTCCCTCTCAATCTCGCACTTATTTACAGCCTCTTAGCCTGGCTATAATTTTTTCCACTCCGATCTCCCAGTATCCTGGCCATGTTCCCCAAACAAGTTCCACTGCTTCTCCACCCTTTTCCTATTTGCTGGAGCCATGCTTTCCTAGAACTCTCACGTCCTTCTCAAACTCCCTCCCGTCATCTTCGGCCACCAAAATCCATGGAGAAAGCCCCACCATCTCAGGTCTCTCTGAATCTTCAAGTTGAAGTGACTTCTCTGTACTTTGAACCTATGGAAAAGAACTAAAGAGCCTCTTGATGAAAGTGAAACAGGAGAGTGAAAATGTTGGCTTAAAACTCAACATTCAGGAAACTAAGATTATGGCATCTGTCCCATCACTTTATGACAAATATATGGGGAAACAATGGAAACAGTGAGAGACTTTATTTTCTTGGGCCCCCAAAATCACTGCAGATGGTGACTACAGCCATGAAACTGAAAGTTGCTTGCTCCTTGAAAGAAAAGCTATGTCCGACTTAGACAGCATATTAAAAAGCAGAGACATTTGTCAACAAAAGTCCGTCTAGTCAAAGCTATGATTTTTCCAGTAGTCATGTATGGATGTGAGAGCTGTACTATAAAGAAAGCTGAGGGCCGAAGAACTGATGCCTTTCAACTGTGGTGTTGGAGAAGACTCTTGAGAGTCCCTTGGACTGCAAGGAGGTCCTACCAGTCCATCCTAAGGGAAATCAGTCCTGAATATTCACTGAAAGGACTGATGCTGAAGCTGAAAATCCAAAACTTTGGCCACCTGACGCAAAGAAGTGACTCATTAGAAAAGACCCTGCTGCTGGCAAAGACTGAAGGTAGGAGGAGAAGGGGACGATAGAGGATGAGATGGTTGGATGGCAGCATCGACTTGATAGACATGAGTTTGAGTAAGGTCATGGAGATGGTGATGGACAGGGAAGCCTGGTGTGCTGCAGTCCATGGGATCACAAATAGTCAGACACAACTGAGCAACTGAACTGAACTGAACAGGAAGTTGGAATGGAGGGATGGCCGGAGAATGTTAATTATGCTACACAAATTTTTTAAGACATGAAGAACGTTCATTCATCAGAAGCAATGCAACTGAAGATTTTTTAAAGAAAAATATTTTCTTCATTATTTAAGATGTCTTCAAAACCTTACTCCTTTTATTCATATATTTCTCAGAAACATAGCATATCTGTGATCTTAAGCACAGACAGTAGTTGAGGGGTTGAGGATGGTAAGAAGGGAAAAGAAAATGGAAAGGAGAGTTAGATATTGTTTCTTCCTTCTTTTTAAAGCCCAGACAAAAAGGAGAGTATGAGTTCGAAAGAGTCTATATTCCTTGAGATAGATAACAGGCAAATAAACAGGATTTTATTGCAATTAAATTTTTCTGGGCCAGGTACAAGTCATGTGTGGAAAACTTTTCCATTTTACTCACAGTTTAAACATGAAGAAATGGTTAAAACTGGGTCATTTGTTATTTAAACCTAAATACCTTCACTTTTGCTGCCATCCATTTCCCACATTAGGTATAGTCATAGTCTCATGAGACATAGCCCCACCCCCTAGTCTTAGTAAATATCAACTGCAACTTCAATGTATAATATATCACAATGGGTTGTCTTCATAAGCCTTTAAAAACATTATTTCCTAGTGATCATAATACAGAAGCACATAAACAGAAGATCTGAAATGAGTTCCCTCTTGGATACTCAAGGCTTTTAGGTATACAGGTACTTGTTTGTTTACATAAACCACAGAAATCACCTATAAAGCTTTCAAAAATACTGATGTCCAGTATTGTTTACTGGACAGACCAATTAAATCAAAGTCTCTAGGCTGGAACCTGTGAAACAGTATTCTTTAGACTTTTAAAAATTCCTGAGATGCTTGTATTGAGCACAGGTTGAGAAACAGTGATGTAATGCTTTATTAAGGATTAGGCTTTCTTAGTAATGGGTTCTTGGCTCCCCGCTTGCCCCCACACCCTAGGTGTGTGATCTTTGCTTAGTGTCCTCATTTATAAAATAAGAATGGAGAAAGAGTGACTACATTATGGGACAGCTGAACAAATTAAATAAGTTGAGATTTGTAAAGTAATTAGGACGCTAGCCACGACTGTGTAAATTTCTATTAAATAAGAAATTAAAATTCTATTAATTAAATATAAATTAAGAAGTTAAATTTCTATTAAGTAAATGTGAACAATAAATCAGGCTTTGAGGGTTAATAGGAAAAAATTCCAGGACAGCAAGGGAGTCAGAGTAGCAACCTGAAGTCCTCAGAGCTTTCCCAGCAATTGGGACATCATTAAAGGTTTAGCTTGGGCTTGTTCAAGAAATCCAGTCAAACAGAAATAGGAATATTTTGGTGCTTTATTTAGTTGTAAATGACTAAAACTGACTAAGAGTATTGACAAACATAACTGAAAAGACTAGTGGGCACAAATGAGATGATCAAGATTTGGAAACACTTTCTCCTCTTTCTTGACCTCACTTTCCTTTCCAGGCTTCATTCTGAGGCATGCCACTTCTCTTAATGGCAGGAGTTACACCTGCCATGCATTCCGCTTGGTGGCTCAGAAAACAAAGATATTTCTTCCCCTGTAAGTCCAGGCAAAGTCCCAAGATTGCGTTTGACTGGCTCTAGTTTGCCCCACTCAGAATGTTGTTAATGTGTCTTTGTTTTCCTTACATCAGAACCTCTTAGTTTGAGGCTAATGGTAAATAATCACTGAGCTTGGGGGAATCTGATGCTCTGATTAATTACATTTATATCATAGGCTCATTTTGGGAGCCAGAGTTGGAGTTAGTCCTACACAAATCAGAAGAGTAAGGGATTGACAATCCCTTACAGAAAAATAGGATGCTATTCCCAAGAAAGCTTAAACGGATTGGGGGCAGATTAACAAGAATAGGTGTCACCATGCATGCAGGCTAAGTTGCTTCGGTTGTACTCAACTCTGTGCAGCCCTATGGACTGTAGCCTGCCAGGCTCCTCTGTTCATGGGATTCTCCAGGCAAGAGCACTGGAGTGGGTTGCCATTTCCTCCTCCAGGGGATCTTTCTGACCCAGGGATTGAACCGGCGTCTCTTGCATCTCCTGCATTGGCAGGCGGGTTTCTTTACCACTAGTGCCGCTTGGGAAGCCAGGTGTCACCATGATTCAGTTCAGTTCAGTCGCTCAGTCATGTCCAACTCTTTGCAACTCCATGGACTGCAGGACACTAGGTTTCCCTGTGCATCACCAGCTCCCACAGCTTATTCAAACTCATGTCCATCAAGTTGGTGATGCCATCCAACCATCTCATCCTCTGTCATCCCCTTCTCCTCCCGCTTTCAATCTTTCTCAGCATCAGGGTCTTTTCTAATGAGTCAGTTCTTCCCATTAAGTGGCCAAAGTATTGGAGTTTCAGATTCAGCATCAGTCCTTCCAATGAATATTCAGAACTGATTTCCTTTAGGATGGACTGGTTGGATCTCCTTGCAGTACAACGGACTCTCTAGAGTCTTCTCCAACACCACACTTCGAAAGCATCAATTCTTCAGCGCTCAGCCTTCTTTATAGTTCAACTCTCACATCCATACATGACTACTGGAAAAACCATAGCTTTGACTAGATGGACCATAATTAAGGTATAATATTTCTAGGTCCCAGAGACTTCTTTTTTCTATGTTTAGCTAGATTTGAAATTTATGGATTGGCATATTTAAAGACCTGAGAAGGATCGTCTCCCACTGTCAAGTCTTCCTGCTTTCTAATTTTTGAAATTCTTTGGAGAGAATGAAGAATTTATGCTAAGATTTAATATGCAAAATCACTCTGGGATAGAGAACACACGTATCTAGACTCAAATTAAAATATAACTGAGTGATATGAGATACTCTCTGAAGTGTTTTTTTTTTTTTTAATGGTTTTAATGGCAAGAGAGGAGAGAGAAGCCAAGGAACAATAAACAGGCTGAGAAAGGTAAAGCCTTGGACACTCTGGGCAAACAGCCTACTTCCCGTGGCTGCCAAAGCTGGCCACATCCCTTGTCAGAACTCTAAAAAACTAGATTCTCAGCTCATTGCATTCTGACATCTTGGAGTGCTAAATGCAGTTCAGATTTCAAAATCTGCCTAAAGTACCTTTGATTCAAAATCAATTCTTTGGGTGGTTATAGATGGGATGGATTGCGGCCGCCAAAATAATCCTTCAGTTCAGTGAAGGACTTGATTGTTTGACTTAGGTAGATTAAATAGTGTGGTTATTGACTAATTTCTTTCACATTTAAAGGCGCTGGCACATCATGCAGACAAGCGAGTTTTATGTTTAGTTCAAGCAACTGCCAGAAATGGTACCGAAGATTTAAACACTTTTATCTCATCTGGGAAGCCTGGCCATTGGAACACTATACCAGGTTTCCCTCGCCACACACCCTCTTTGGAGCGCTGTGCTTCCCTGCCTCACTTTTGACCTCCATCTGTATTTACTCTTGGTTAACAAGTGTCTACTAAGTGATAAACTATACATCTGCTCAGTCCTCCAGGCAGACTAATAAGGTGATTTTTTAAAAAAATCAGCACTTTTGTGACCTCTGAGGTGAACGTGTTTAAATCTCTGTCTTTAAATTTCCTTTTTTTTTTTTTCCTGTGAATCTGGACTGTTGATTGTATCCTCCTATTTCTCTACCTTCTGCTTCTTCACTTTGCTGTCTAGAAATATAGGAAGGTATCTTTGCTTCTATGACATCAGAGTCCTTGGGTTTCCCCTAACTCCTTTCTGCTGGCTCCTTTTCCGTGTTCCTGATCTAACATGTAAGTGTTCTTTTAATCAAATTGATGTATTCTTCTAAGCTGGGTTAACTATCCCTTCTATGTGTTCCCATAATACAAGAACTAATTACACTACACTGAAGTAAGTTGTTTACATATTGTACCCTTATTGGACTTAAACTTGAGAAAAGAAACTAGATATTAATCACTGTTTGAATTCTACTACCCAGCCCCACCAGTACAACTGCAAATAACCTCTTCATCCATGATATAATATATCGACACTTTGCCTGAAGGAATTGCATAACAGGGAACTTCAAGCTACTCCAGGTATACATTACGGTAAAGTTAGATCTGATGCTGTGTGGTAGCTATTCCTCAAACTAGAAAATGATGATGGTCTTCTCTGGGCCAATGGAATCAGAATCTGTCAATCACCAGATATTTGTGATGTTGTGCACATCAAGTCAGGTCCTTATACCTAACACATTTAAAGGAAGTTAAATCTCAACACAGATGGATTCTGATGCAAAGAAAATAACTATAGATCAGGGAGTATATGAATGTACATGGATAGTGATAATTATTAAACCATTTCAGTAAAAAAAGATTCTGTGCATCCTTTAAGAAGTACATATTCACCTGACTAATAAACTTACTTCCAGAAAGATGAATGCTGATGAGAATAACACAATATGGAGAAAACAATCATACTGGAAGGGAGTATTGCTGAGACAATATTCATGGATAGTCCAGAACAAACTGGGTCTTGCACAGGTAGATGGGTTGGCCACTGTTAAGAGCACAGAGAGTCTTTTGTATAACAAAAGAGAGGCACACTCTGGGCAGAGACATAAGTGAGACTGCATAAATCCTTCTCTGCATCTGTTTTTGCACTGGAATAGGCAGCAGGTCATTAGTTGAGGGTGAGGAGGTACTTGAAATTTGAAGACAATTCTAAAATATGATAAAGGATTTTCTAACAGAATGGGACAACAGTGAATGACTTCCACCTTGCTAAATCCACCGTTGCACAATTTGAATGACAGACAGCAATTTACATAGTGTATCACTTCTTTTCTCTTATTGCCTTCACATACTTTCCTGATTTTCTCCCAACTTCATGACCACTCATCTCAGCCTCCTTTGCTGGCCCTATAAACTCTATGAAGTGCTCCACAGTCAGATCCTTAAACTCTTCTATTTAACACTCCCTGGATGATCTTATTCATTCTTCTGATTTAAAAACTATCTAGGTGCAGATGGCTCTCCAATTCATGTCTCCAGCCCAGAATTCTCCACTGAACTCCAGGTTAATATAAGCAATTCCTGCTTCATGTCTTCACTTGCAATTTTGCTCTACCTCTCAAGCTTAACATGTTCAAGATGGAATCCCTGACATATCTCCACTTGCTACTAAACTTCTCCTGTGTTCTTTCCAATCTTAGTAGCTGGCAGCTCCAGTCTTCTGAGTCTTTTGATTATTCATACACAAAACTTGGAGTTGTGCTTGACTAGTCTCTTTCAGCTCACCTCATTTACAATTCACCAAAAAATTTTTTGGCCTATAATTTAAAAATATATCCAGATATCCAAATACAACAAGTTTTCCCCAGACCAATTGCCACCACTCTGATCTAAGCTGTCAACTTTAGCTTTTTAATTAGCTACTATTTTTAGTTTACTCTTTCTCTTCATCCATCTATTTTAGTTACATTACCCACCTCAGTGCTACTAGAATATACTAGGCATGTTCCCAATTTAGAGCTTTTGTACTTACTATTTTCTCTGCCTTTAAAACTGCTTCACTGTTCTCTTTGTTAGCCATATGGCCTACTCCCTCACTCTCTTAAAGTCTTTATAGATGTATAGAAAAAGTATGTAAGATAATATATCAAATGTTATCTTTACATTTTATAGAATACACACATATTAAACGTTCTCTTCACATGGTAAAATTTAAGGTGATTTTTAAATTTATATTTGAATACCTAAATATTTTCTTAGTTTACTCCAATGATAATAACAAAAGTAACACATTTCAAAAAATGTTCTTTTTTTTTTCCAAATGGAGTTAAACAGTCTCATGAATTATAAAGTTGCTATTCACTTCCACTGATGTGATAAATATTATCTGCTTTATTCCCATCCTGCTAAACATCTCTCATTCATTACTTGATGCAACTTTGTACATACATCAGTGAGGATTCAGAGATGTAACTCTTGAGGTCTATAACTGTGTTTTAAATCCTGTATTCACCTTCTATTGATTTTATAAACTAGTATAAACACATCTGGAATCACTTACACTGCAATGACTACTGCAGGGATGACTGGGACAGCAATGATGACACTAACAACAACTGACGCTACTGAAGGCTTCCTCAGACTCCGTCATAAGCAGTATCTTATTCAACCATCACTACGAACAAAGCTTGTGGAGGTGATGCAATTCCAGTGGAGCTATTTCAGATCCTGAAAGATGATGCTGTGAGAGTGCTACACTCAATATGCCAGCAAATTTGGAAAACTCAGCAGTGGCCACAGGACTGGAAAAGGTCAGTTTTCATTCCAATCTCACAGAAAGGAAATGCCAAAGAATGCTCAAACTACCGCACAGTTGCACTCGTCTCACACACTAGTAAAGTAATGCTCAAAATTCTCCAAGCCAGGCTTCAGCAATACATGAACTGTGAACTTCCAGATGTTCAAGCTAGTTTTAGAAAAGGCAGAGGAACCAGAGATCAAATTGCCAACATCTACTAGATCATCGAAAAAGCAAGAGACATCTATTTCTGCTTGATTGACTATGCCAAAGCCTTTGACTGTGTGGATCATAATAAACTGTGGAAACTTCTGAAAGAGATGGGAATACCAGACCACCTGACCTGCCTCTTGAGAAATCTGTATGTAGGCCAGGAAGCAACAGTTAGAACTGGACATGGAACAACAGACTGGTTCCAAATAGGAAAAGGAGTACGTCAAGGCTTATTATCCTGCTTATTTAAATTATATGAAGAGTACATCATGAGAAATGCTGGGCTGGAAGAAGCACAAGCTGGAATCAAGATTGCCAGGAGAAATATTAATATCCTCAGATACGCAAATGATACCACCCTTATGGCAGAAAGTGAAGAGGAACTAAAAAGCCTCTTGATGAAAATGAAAGAGGAAAGTGAAAAAGTTGGCTTAAAGCTCAACATTCAGAAAACAGAGATCATGGCATCTGGTCCCATCACTTCATGGGAAATAGTTGGGGAAACAGTGGAAACAGTGTCAGACTATTTTTTTTGGCTCCAAACTTAGTGCAGATGGTGACTGCGGCCATGAAATTAAAAGACGCTTACTCCTTGGAAGGAAAGTTATGACCAACCTAGATAGCATATTCAAAAGCAGAGACATTACTTTGCCAACAAAGGTTTGTCTAGTCAAGGCTATGGTTTTTCCAGTGGTCATGTATGGCTGTGAGAGGTGGACTGTGAAGAAAGCTGAGCACCAAAGAATTGATGCTTTTGAACTGTGGTGTTTGAGAAGACTCTTGAGAGTCCCTTGGACTGCAAGGAGATCCAATCAGTCCATTCTGAAGGAGATCAGACCTGGATTTCTTTGGAAGGAATGATGCTAAAGCTGAAATTCCAGTACTTTGGCCACCTCATGCGAAGAGTTGATTCACTGGAAAAGACTCTGATGCTGGGAGGGATTGGGAGCAGGAGGAGAAGGGGATGACAGTGGATGAGATGGCTGGATGGCGTCACTGACTTGATGGATGTGAGTTTGAGTGAACTCTGGGAGTTGGTGATGGACAGAAAGACCTGGCATGCTGCAATTCATGGCGTTGCAAAGAGTTGGACACGACTGTATGACTGAACTGAACTTAACTGAACTGATTCAACCTCAGACTAGTTCCATAAAAGAGGTAGTTGGCAATCCCCTTTAAATAGAGTTTAGATAAGAGATTAATTAATTTGCCAAGATTACGTAACAAGTAGGACTTCCCTGGTGGCTCAGATGATAAAGAGACCTGGATTCAGTCCCTGGGTTGGGAAGATTCCCTGGAGAAGGGAATAGCTACCCACTCCAGTATTCTAGCCTGGAAGAATTTCATGAACTGTACAGCTCATGGGGTCATTAAGAGTCAGACATGACTGAGAGACTTCCGCATATAACAAACATTCTGAATTCAAAATGAGGACTGACTTCAATGACTTTGGTCTGAACACTACCGTGCTTCGCATTAAGTTGCTTCAGTTGTGTCTGACTCTGTGAAACCCTACGGACTGCAACCTGCCAGGCTCCTCTGTCCATGGGATTCACCAGAGAAGAATACTGGAATGGGGTGCCATGCCCTTCTCCAGGGGATCTTTCCGACCCAGGGGTTGAACCCTCGTCTGTTATGTCTAACCTGCATTGGCAGGCAGGTTCTTTACCAATAGCACCACCATACAACAAAAAGGTCATCTCTGTGATAATAGCTTCCAAAAGAGGACAAGGAGATTAATTAAATCCAGAATCAGGCAGCAGAGAAACCTATCAGACGGATTTTTTTCACTAGGATCCAGAAGACTCCTAAATCTCTTAAGGTTTCCTGTTAAAATGAGCTGTAAAATAATTGATTAAAGACACAGAATATAAGGCAATATGAACAAACATTAACTTCTGACTCTTTTAATTTTACCTAATTGTGTATAATTTTTCAAGAATTCCTTTCTATATACAGGTTTTCCATTGTAAAATTAGTGGGTTTTGATTCATTGTTCTCTAATAACACTTTCACTTCAGCATTTAAAAAATATTTTATAAATGTTTGCCTCGACTGAGGAAACACACACATGACAATTCTGTATTCTAGTTGGAGTCTCAACTAATTTTATAGTAAATTATTAAAAATATGAGATTTGATAAGTAAATTTCAGATTCCTATAAAGTCCATAAGAGCGGTGGTAAAGGCTATCGTGTAAATTGAAGTTCCAAGGGATGACCTTACATATTTTCAACAGATAATGCTTAAACAAAAGCAGGCCACCAGGACTCTGATAATTACTATTCTTTCTCTTAAAATGAGGTTAGAAGGATAGAGTGGTTTGTCTTTAGAAATATTTGTCTTATGTAGTCAAAATCTCAAGAAGTAGATTCTTAAGAGTTATAAAGGAAATGCTGAATATTTCAAGCTTTTTGTAATGTTAGAGCATATTGTCCAATGGAGAACTTTGATCATAAAGAACACTCTGAACATGGCACCACTTGGCTAACCAACATCAAGCTGAATGTAGACAGAGATTGGCACTGCTATAGTAATATATTGTGAGCTGATGTACTGGGGGAATCAAACTAAACTTTCCTTAAATTTTAAAAATTGCTATAATTATTTAAAAATTCAGAAAAGTAAATAGAATGCAAAATAAACTTTTACTAGTCTAATGGCCAGTAAAAGCTATCTGAACATGCAGGCTGAAGAAGAATTTAGCATTTAGAAGAATTTGGCATTAGCTGAAAAGTTAGGAAGTTTTATCAGCCCTAATAAGGAAATGACATCTTTAGAAACAGTGAAGAAGAAGCACTCATTCTAACTACAGCAAAACCTGCCATAACCAAGAAGTCTGCCTTAAAAATACAGCTGAATAAAACATAGGTTGCTTTTTTTTGCCTAAGTGCCCAGACCTGACTGCTGAAGCTAGCCTGTTTCCAGCCTTCCGCTGCTTTTCATTCCCATCCCTGCTATGGTTTGGCGCCACCTGGTGGAAGCAAAGCTCTCTGTTTTAAGTTATCAATAGACGATCATCATTTTCCACTAGAGAACTGGTGAAAGTCAGAGAAGCCTTTTCAAATACTGAAAAAAAAAAAAAAAAAAAAAATTAAATAAGAATCAAAGAAGCAAAGCATATAGACCTATGCCCTAGGCCAACACTTTAGAAATCTGAGAAAGCAAAGTGTGTATGAGTCAGTTTGGGCTACTATAACAAAATAACAGAATGAGAGCTTCCCTGAAAGCCTCCCTGGTAGCTCAGCTGGTAAAAAAATCCACCTGCAAAGCCTGGAGACCCTGACTCCATTCCAGAATCGGGAGGATCCCCTGCAGAAGGGATAGGCTACCCACTCCAGTATTCTTGGGCTTCCCTGGTGGCTCAGATGGTAAAGAATCTGCCTGCAATGTGGGAGACTTGGGTTTAAACTCGGTTGCGAAGATCCTCTGGAGGAGGGCATGGCAACCCACTCCAGTATTCTTGCCTGGAGAATCCCCATGGACAGAGGAGCCTGGTGGGCTACAGTCCATGGGGTCATAAAAAGCTGGACATGACTGAGTGACTAAGCACACACAGAATGAGAGGTTTAAAGAGTAGACATTTATATCTCACAGTTCTGGAGGATAGGAAGTCCAAGATCAGGGTACCAGCACAGTGGAGAAGTTCTCTCCTTACGTGTGCACAGCTGCCTTCACACTCTCCAGGACAGGGGGAGGCACAAACCCCATCATGAGGGACCCAACCTCATGACTACATCTAAACCTAACTACCTCCCAAAGGCCCCATCTCCACATATACCATCACATTGGGGGTTGGAGCTCCAAATTAGGAATTTTGGAGGGACACAATCATTTTGTCCCTAACAGAGTGAGAAATATCTTACAAATTGGACTTATCTGTCTGGACAAAATAGCAGTTGCGGTAATTGTATATATTTTTTCTATTCAATTTTTGAGAAAACTTTGGTGGCTCAGAGGTTAAAGCGTCTGCCTCCGATGCGGGAGACCGGGTTCGCCCCTGGGTGGGGAAGATCCTCTGGAGAAGGAAATGGTAACCCACTCCAGTATTCTTGCCTAGGGAATCCCATGGACAGAGAAGTCTGGTAGGCTACAGTCCACGGGGTTGCAAAGAGTCGGACACGACTGAGCGACTTCACTTTAACTTTCAGTTCAGTTGCTCAGTCTTGTCCGACTCTGCGACGCCATGAATCACAGCACGCCAGGCCTCCCTGTCCATCACCTACTCCTGGAGTTCACTCAGATTCATGCGTCCATCGAGTCAGTGATGCCATCCAGCCATCTCATCCTTTGTCGTCCCCTTCTCCTCCTGCCCTCAATCCCTCCCAGCATCAGAGTCTTTTTCAATGAGTCAACTCTTCACATGAGGGGGCCAAAGTACTGGAATTTCAGCTTTAGCATCATTCCTTCCAAAGAAATCCCAGGGCTGATCTCCTTCAGAATGGACTGGTTGGATCTCCTTGCAGTCCAAGGGACTCTCAAGAGTCTTCTCAAACACCACAGTTCAAAAGCATCAATTCTTACCAAAGTACTGGAATTTCAGCTTTAGCATCATTCCTTCCAAAGAAATCCCAGGGCTGATCTCCTTCAGAATGGACTGGTTGGATCTCCTTGCAGTCCAAGGGACTCTCAAGAGTCTTCTCAAACACCACAGTTCAAAAGCATCAATTCTTCAGTGCTCAGCTTTCTTCACAATCCAACTCTCACATCCATACATGACCACAGGAAAAACCATAGCCTTGACTAGACGGACCTTCATTGGCAAAGTAATGTCTCTGATTTTGAATATGCTATCTAGGTTGGTCATAACTTTTCTTCCAAGGAGTAAGTGTCTTTTAATTTCATGGCTGTAGTCACCATCTGCAGTGATTTTGGAGCCCTCAAAAATAAAGTCTAACACTGTTTCCACTGTTTCCCAACTATTTCCCATGAAGTGATGGGACCAGGTGATGCCATGATTCGTTTTCTGAATGTTGAGCTTTAAGCCAACTTTTTCACTTTCCACTTGCACTTTCACCAAGAGGGTTTTTAGTTCCTCTTCACTTTCTGCCATAAGGGTGGTGTCATCTGCATATCTGAGGTTATTGATATTTCTCCCGGCAATCTTGATTCCAGCTTGCTAAAGAAAACTTCAGACTAGCTAAATATAGAAAGCAATGATTGCCATTTAAAATCTTGTATATTTGGTTAGACAGCGTACTGGAATACATAGATTCTGGGCAATATTGGTTTGTGTCTGTTTTCAAGTTTCTTTTTATTCCACCTTTATTGGGAAGCTTTGCCTCACTTCACTCCTCTAGGTCTCAGCTTTCTTATATGTAAAATTACAGTGCTAGATTAGATACTCTATGTTCTGTCCTAGGGTTAATACCATAATAACTATACTGTTATCACAAATAACATATTTGGACAATACTTTATGCTTTAGAAAATGCTTCCATATGTTATCAGTCAACTCCCAGTAACCTCAAAAGCCAAAGTTTGTAATAAGTCATTTTACAAATAAGAGGAGTCAGGCAGTAAGCAATTTTTCTATGTGAGAATAATTGGCAGGTAAGGGGGCTAAGATTCAAACCTGAAATTTCTGATTCCAAATTTCATGTTTTCATTATCAGGCCAAGTATTTCCTCATCTGGGAGGTCAGTGATGTGTCTAATTTTCTACTGTCCAAAAGATCCTCGTACACATGTGGGATATTCCATATTGCTCTGCTCACACAGTCCCTCTCCTTTGAAAGTGGCAAGTTTCTGAGCTATGGAAAGGTTCCGAAGGTCCTATTCAAGAGAGATGATAGCAGGGATTCTAAGCAAGTACAACCAAGTTTGCACAATAGCCTAATTCCTAAACTAGCCTCCTACCTCCAGAAAGGAGGTGATGGAGAAGACTCTTGAGAGTCATTTGGACTGCAAGGAGATCAAGCCAGTTAATCCTCATGAAATCAACACTGAATCACTGGAAGAACTGATGCTGAAGCTGAAGCTCCAATATTTTGTCCACCTGATGTGAAAAGACAATTCATTGGAAGAGATCCTGATGCTGGGAAAGATTGAAGGCAAAAGGAGAAGGGAGCAGCAGAGGATGAGAGAGTTCAAGAGGATCATGACTCTGTGGACATGAATCTGAGCAAAATCCAGAAGATGTTGGAGGATAGAGGAGCATGCTGTGCTGCAGTCCATGGAGTCACAAAGAGTCAGACATGACTTAGCAACTGAACACCACCACCGCCAGAAAGGTCCAAACAACTTGAGAGATGGAGGAGAGATACCAGGAGAGGTAGTCAGAGGACTGTTCCAGCAGGAATGCAGGCTTTGATACCAGATGAAACTGGGTTCATGTCTTGCCTTCCCCTAACAAGGCATGTTAATCTTGCTTAACTCTGCTGACTGATTACAGTATAGCTCTTATCTGCAAAATACCTACAACATGTGGCACTGGGGAGGTTAAATGCCACAAATGTATAAAAAACACCTAATTCAGTGTCAAGAGCATTGATGACATCTGACAATATTAAGTCTATTTATACATACCAGATAGTTCAACTGAAATTAGTTATTTAAATCTCCACATGCATTTACAATTCTGTCACCTAAAAACATTCTGGACTATTATTTAATGTTTTAAGTTTTAATGTCACCAATACAGTAACATCAGTTCAGTTCAGTTCAGTCACTCAGTTGTGTCTGACTCTTTGCGACCCCATGAACCGCAGCACGCCAGGCCTCCCTGTCAAACTCAAACTCAAACTCAAACTCACGTTCATGTAGTCAGTGATGCCATCCAGCCATCTCATCCTCTGTCATCCCCTTCTCCTCCTGCCTCCAGTCTCTCCCAGTATCAGGGTCTTTTCCAATGAGTCAACTCTTTGCAGGAGGTGGCCAAAGTATTGGAGTTTCAGCTTCAGCATCAGTCCTTACAAAGAACATCCAGGACTGATCCCCTTTAGAATGGACTGGTTGGACCTCCTTGCAGTCCAAGGGACTCTCAAGAGTCTTCTCCAACACCACAGTTCAAAAGCATCAATTCTTCGGTGCTTAGCTTTCTTCACAGTCCAACTCTCACGTCCATACATGACTACAGTAACATAAGTAATCATAAATAATGTTAAATTGTATGCTTTGACCTTAGAAGTCCAAATATGCAGTGAAGAAATCTGTCCATTCAGCAAATATTTACAGAGCATCTACTAATGCTCAGTGCTGGGGAACAAAATATTTTTTTTTTTTGGTATCATGTCATTTATATTTTATCTACACTTTTACTTAATTATCTACACAGAGTAGAATGTACTTTTTAGAAAAATCTCGCCATTGATAAGTCCAAATTTACTTTTAACTTTGGTATAAACTTTCCTTGACAACTCTAACTCCCACAAGTATAACAAGGCAATAGATATGTTTGGCAGAGCAACTATTTATGTCCTGTCTTCTGTGTTGCTAGGGTGATGGTAGCAATATCGAAAACATTGGAGGTGGCTGTTATTGGCAAGGATCCTAACTTTCATTTCCAAATGGAAGAACCGTAAAAAGCAAAATGTAGGCTGGGATGTGGGCTGTAGACTGGTCATGGCTATACATAAACTAGATGAATGGATTATTGGTGATTAACCAAGTGTGGATGCTATTCTTGGAAAATTAATACCAATAGGCAATATTTCCTTAATATTTAAAAATTAATGATATTTGATCATTACATCAAATACTTTTATTAAAAGCTAATACCATATGGCAACCCACTCCAGTACTCTTGCCTGGAAAATCCCATGGACGGAGGAGCCTGGTAGGCTGCAGTCGACGAGGTCGCTAAGAGTTGGACATGACTGAGCGACTTCACTTTCACTTTTCACTTTCATGCATTGGAGAAGGAAATGGCAGCTCACTCCAGTATTCTTGCCTGGAGAATCCCAGGGACGGGGGAGCCTGGTGGGCTTCCATCTATGGGGTTGCACAGAGTTGGACACAACTGAAGTGACTTAGCAGAAGCAGCAGCAGCAATACCGTATCATTGCACTATATTACATTTTTTGGGTCCACTTTTCTGTCTTTTCATGGAAAACAATTCAAAAGGTTTACTGAACTTTTGGCTCCTCAGTATAAATGGAAATGTTGCTATGGTTCAAATTCAGTTTCTAAAGGATTTTTAAAACATATTGATTATATACTTTAAAGGGAATAAATATTATATACTAACCCTGAAAGCAAAAGTTATCTCTTACATTGCCTGAATTTTTGGACATATTTGAAAGTACCACATATTTGAAAGTACCAGGGAGTAAGTAATTGGTGAATTCTCTCCCTCACCACCTATTTCAATCTTTTAACTTCAAGCCAACTAGTACATTGGCAGTGAATTAATTAAAAAAGAAAGTTTTTGTAATGGATGCTGTGCATTGACCCAAACTCTGGGTGGCATTAGAAAGTACGGTGTGGAGAGAAACAAGAGAAGGTCAAGACTGAAGACACAGAGACCAAGACTACATTTCTTTGGTTTTTTTGCTGCTTGGTTTTTTGTTTGCTTTCTTTTTTAGGTTTCAAATGTATTTCCTTTCTTCCATTATATTATAATGAGCAGCTGAGTGCTTAGATGACAAATTGATTTAGAAACAATTCTGTATTAGAGCAGTTGTAATGGTCGCTTATCTCTCTACCCCTTTAGGAACTACAAGGTTCCATTCTATTCCATCCTGTGATAGCAAGCGCTCATATGACAACACAGAAAATGGTTCTGCTAGCTACCACAGTATTACCACATGTGTCATGGAAATCCAGTGACTATTTTAAGTGGTTCTTTCTTGCCATAAATTTCTGAATGCTTAGATTTTTGAAACTACAATTGACCCTTGAACAATGAAGAGATTTGGGGTGCCCATCCTCTGTGCAGTCAGAAATCTAAGAATAACTTATAGTTGGCCCCTCGTGTATATAGTGTCCCAATCCAAAGATTCAACCAATCACAGATCTTGAACCATAGTATTTACTACTGGAAAAGAAATCCACATATAAGTAGACTTGCACAGTTCAAACCTGTGTTGTTCAATGTTAATTGTACTTAGTGCATTTCTGGTCAAGGAAAACATCATTCAGGTGTGATAGAATTGCAATTGACTGCATCTGTAAGGAGACCTAGTAGGAACTGTGAAACTCCAATGCTTTCCTTATAAAGTTCAAGATTCTGCTTCTATTAAAAAAAAAAAAACAAAAAAACAACAAACATTTCAGGAAAAGCCAAATGGAACACAGGCATAAAACAAAGTACGGGTGGCCAGGGAGCTTTCAGACCCAGGTGGGTACACTAGCACATCCCTGTGTTCACCAGCCTAGATGCTCCACTGCTGGTTCTCTTGATACTATTCGAAAGGCAGGACTAATATAGAGAGATTTGTATGTTTGATCTGGTTTGTTTGTTTCTCTGCCACTAATCAAAGTCATGGATACAAAGCTTGGCAGCAGCTTTAAAACTTTTCTGGGAGAGTCTTAGTGTCTACTTACTAGCTTCTTGGGTTTTGAGAAGCATTGTGCAGCCAACTCTGAAGATCTAGGCTGGTGTTCACTTCTTAAACTGTTTCAACAATTTTTCAATTACCAAATCCTCTGTTAAGTCACTTTCTGTGCAAAATACCTAAAGTAATTTTGGTTTTATATATCAACCTTGGTGAATATACTCTCATGTTCTTCTCTGCTTAAATGCTTTAATATCTAACACTCTTTATGGGAATCTAAGTATCTAACATTACACAAAAGGGGCTGTATAATGATAAATTTCTCGAAATTATATATGTGAAGAAGGTGAAGGTGAAGTCGCTCAGTCGTGTCCGACTCTTCAAGACCCCATGGACCACAGCCTACCAGGCTTCTCCGTCCATGGGATTCTCCAGGCAAGAACACCGGAGCGGGGTGCCATTTCCTTCTCTAGGGGATCCTCCCGACCCAGGGACTGAACCCAGGTCTCCCGCATTGGAGGCAGAGGCTTTAACCTCTGAGCCACCAGGGAAGGCCTACTTTTGGCAAAGCAATTATAAACAAACCTTTTTTAAAAATAAAGTCCCTTCTTTTTATTCCCGGATTCATTTATTCACAATCCTGGTTAGATGATCATAGGAGGTTTATCATATCATATATCTTATCTATCATAAGATAGATTTATCTTCTTCTCATTCTAATTCATCATTATATGATAAACCTCCTATGATCACCTAACGAGAATTGATCTCATTCTTCCCTAGCTGAACTCATCAGCATTTGTGTTTCTTTAGGATCTTGTTAACCCAGTATTCTGTACCATTCAATTTCAAATGAACATTGAGAAATCTCTCCCTCAATTTGTATCATTCATTTGTTTACCCCCAAATTATCAAGTGTTTAACCATAAGCCAGTCATCAAGCTAGACACTAGACTGAGGTACGAATATGTAGTCACTGCCATATTAAATTTTTTACCTTAATAAGGTAGAGAAGTATTAAGTAGACCTAAGGCAGTGGCACCCCACTCCAGTACTCTTGCCTGGAAAATCCCATGGATGGAGGAGCCTGGTGGGCTATAGTCCATAGGATCGCTGAGGGTCAGACACAACTGAGTGACTTCACTTTCATGCACTGGAGAAGGAAATGGCAACCCACTCCAGTGTTCTTGCCTGGAGAATCCCAAGGACGGGGGAGTCTGGTGGGCTGCCATCTCTGGGGTTGCACAGAGTCGGACACGACTGAAGTGACTTAGCAGCAAATGAATATTAAAGTGTCAACTCTAATAAGTTCTATAAAAAGAAGTGCTGTGTGCCTATATAGGGGATATTATCTGGTTTGAGGGATAGGAAAAGTTATCCACGGAAGTGACACTGGAGGTAATACCTAACGGATGGTTAGACATTAAGTGGAGTAGGAAGGAATACTGGCAACACGGCATGTCTTGCTAAACAGGCACTAAGAAGGAAATGGAGTCCCTGCTCCTTCAACAGGGAGCCCTCATCTCTGCGTGATTCTTATGAAGCCTCCTTACTTTCCTTTGGATGTGGAGGAGACACCTTTCCTCGTACATAAAGAATGCCCTTGAAGAAAACACTTCCCTTCCACAGTGCTTGCTGCCCCCATGCCTTCTACGTGTCTCTTCTCCAGGTTTTCCACACACACTCACAGCTGCCCGCATGTACACGCACCTGGGAGAAAGGTTGTATTAATTATCAGATATGTATAATACACATTTATTTCTTATCTAGGCCCAGTTAATTTTCCTGTTATCTATGCCTGTGCTGGCATTTAATCTTCACAATAATCCTATGAAGTAGGAATTTGCCAAGGAGGACACTGCAGCACAGAAGTTATCCAGTAGTATTACTAACTGCTAGGTATAAGCACATTGAGCGTTTACTATGCTAAGTGTAAGTGTTGAGAGCACTATTTTCTAGCTATTATTATTCCCATTTTATTGGGGAGGCTGCAGGGAAGGGAGATTAAGTAATCTGCTCATAGATACACAGTGTGGCCAGGTCTGGATCTGAAGCAAGCCAACTCAATCCAGCACCGGTGCTATTAACGCTAAACACTGTAGCTTTCCAGGGCTGGTTCTAATCCTGCCTGGTAAACCCTACCAAGAGGATTCTGCACTCCATTTTTGGAGTATCTCTTCAGAAAGCGAGTACCTCTTCAAATGCAAGCTTTGGGTTCTAGTCACCAATTCTGGAACAACTGGAAAATGCCTCGTCGGTCACCCTATTATATATGAGAAATTTCCTCTGACATTTAATAAACTTCTGAATTTCTATTTCTTCTAAGGTAATATATACTGAGAAATGCGTAAATAAAATATAATTAGGGTCCTAAATTGTTTTAAATAAGTGTATGTAAACAACTGAAACTTGTGAATAATATATTATTTTAGATGACTCACAACATCACTTACTTTCATTAGTTTGTACTAGTGAGAATCAAATTATAGTAGAAAGATAAGAGTTAATACATCTGTGTCAAGAATGAACAAGAAAATATCACCAAGGTGATTTTGCTAGCAAAAAGACCAGCATAATGAAAAAAAGAAATCTGCTGTAGAAGTGCTTATAGAAAAATGATCTTACCACTCTTTTATTGATTCCCTTGCCATTACATGAAAATGTAGAAGCAGGGTTTTAAACAGGTCCTGAATTGAATCTTGGAGATGCTCTGGAAGAGTACTAAGGTGTCAGTAAACACCCGTAAACTTTATGTGAAATTTGTGTTTATTTGTGTGCATGTGTTTTTTTTCCTGGGGGAAAGAGTCCACAGCTTAACCTTTTGAGGGGGACCACTTGGAAACTTGGTAAAAAGCTGTGATTTCTTGAGTGTTTAATATTGACAATTACATAATTATATCACTGTGATATTCTATTTATAATTACTAAAAGAAATCACTCATCACTCTCTATTAAATTTTAAAAAGTGTGGTTTTAAAGACAGACTATATAAACCACTAAAATAAGCACTGATATATACACCTCTGCACTAGATGAAGATAAGATGGGCCCAATGCAGATGGATCACATGGAACTGATTATCCAGTAGCAATTTTTCCTTCTAACACTAGCCTATTTTACCTTCAATCTTATATCCTTTAAAAAAACACTGAGGTGATTACAAGTAATATAAAGTCCTCAGATCTAATAACTTTTCAAGTTTAAAATGTTCTTATAAATAAATAGTTAACTTTGCCAACTAAGGTCTCTCTAGTCAAGGCTATGGTTTTTCCAGTAGTCATGTATGGATGTGAGAGCTGGACTCTGAAGAAGGCTGAGCATCGAAGAATTGATGCTTTTGAACTGTGGTGTTGGAGAAGACTCTTGAGAGTCCCTTGGACTGCAAGGAGATCCAATCAGTCCATTCTGAAGGAGATCAGGCCTGGGATTTCTTTGGAAGGAATGATGCTAAAGCTGAAACTCCAGTACTTTGGCCACCTCCTGCAAAGTGTTGACTCATTGGAAAAGATCCTAATGCTGGGAGGGACTGCGGGCAGGAGGAGAAGGGGACGACTGAGGATGAGATGGCTGGATGGCATCACTGACTGGATGGACGTGAGTTTGAGTGAACTCTGGGAGTTGGTGATGGACAGGGAGGCCTGGCATGCTGCAATTCATGGGGTCGCCAAGAGTTGGACACGACTGAGTGACTGAACTGAACTGAAAGGTGAATTCTCCTTTCTCTCATCTCAGTTCAGTTCAGTCACTCAGTCATGTCCGACTCTTATATATATTTTGATTATGGTGTTTTAATGTAACTTGTTCCCTTTTAATCTGATGTATTTTATTTTATGCATGTTTCCTTTTTAATCTGATGCATTTTATTTTATGCATTTATGATAAGAAAGTCCATATACTTTAGCAGATTACCAAAGAGGTCCATGACACAAAAAAGTTTGAGAGCCTTGACTGTCCTGGAGAATGGGAGAAGCAAGAACATAGAAGGAACTCAGGCCCCTGAATGGCCACAAGGGAAAAATAACTCCCTTCAGAACTTCTTGGAAGCCTAAAAAATACAATTCAATTTTTTTTCATGAGAGAAAGAAACATCTTTGTCATAAAAGCCAATCTGCTTTTCAGTTCTTTTTGTGGCAGCACTTTGCACGTAACTAACATATCCTTTATTATCAACTTCTGTTTAGTTATTATAGGAAAGAAACACTTTATAACTCTTTACTAAGAATTAGAAGAATAAGGAAAAATATTTTTAAGAATTAAAATAGCAATTATTTTTTTATATAGAATTAAAGAGTGTTTGGGCTTCCTTGGTGGCTCAGAGGGTAAGGTGTCTGCCTTCAATGCGGGAAACCTGGGTTTGATTCCTGGGTCGGGAAGATCCCCTGGAGAAGGAAACGGCAACCCACTCCAGTACCCTTGCCTGGAAAATCCCATGGATGGAGAAGCCTGGTAGGGTCCATGGGGTCACAAAGAGTTGGATATGACTGAGTGACTTCACTTCACTTAGAGTGTTCAGTGTTTTAATACAGTAAAATACCTATGCAAACATTAAACTTTTAGCTATAAAAAATAAGCAAAATCTTTAATCCACCTTATTTTGGTATATGGTGTTAGGAAATGTTCTAATTTCATTTTTTAACATGTAGCTTTCCAGTTTTCCCAGCACCACTTAAAAGATACTGTCTTTTCTCTAATGTACAGTCTGGCATGGCTTGTCATAGATTAATTGACCATAAGTGTATAGGTTTGTTTCTGGGCTCTCTATTATGTTCTCAGTTCAGTTCAGTTCAGTCACTCAGTCGTGTCCGACTCTGCGACCCCATGAATCGCAGCACACCAGGCCTCCCTGTTCATTACCATCTCTCGGAGTTCACCCAGACTCATGTCCATTGAGTCCTTGATGCCATCCAGCCATCTCATCCTCGGTTGTCCCGTTCTCCTCCTGCCCCCAATCCCTCCCAGCATCAGAGTCTTTTCCAATGAGTCAACTCTTTGCATGAGGTGGCCAAAGTACTGGAGTTTCAGCTTTAGCATCATTCCTTCCAATGAACACCCAGAACTGACCTTCTTCAGAATGGACTGGTTGGATCTCCTTGCAGTCCAAGGGACTCTCAAGAGTCTCCTTCAACACCACAGTTCAAAAGCATCAATTATTCAGTGCTCAGCCTTCTTCACAGTCCAACTCTCACATCCATACATGACACAGGAAAAACCATAGCCTTGACTAGACGGACCTTAGTCGGCAAAGTAATATCTCTGCTTTTGAATATGCTATCTAGGCTGGTCATAACTTTTCTTCCAAGGAGTAAGTGTCTTCTAATTTCATGGCTGCAGTCACCATCTGCAGTAATTTTGGAGCAAAAAAAAAAAAAAAAAGTCTGACACTGTTTTCACTGTTCCCCTTCTATTTCCCATGA
>SJYC01114136.1:0-20721 GCA_006408675.1 Madoqua kirkii | reverse complement strand
AACCAGAGATCATATTGCCAACATCCGCTGGATCATGAAAAAGCAAGAGAGTTCCAGAAAAACATCTATTTCTGCTTTATTGACTATGCCAAAGCCTTTGACTGTGTGGATCACAATACACTGTGGAAGATTCTGAGAGAGATGGGCATGCCAGACCACCTGACCTGCCTCTTGAGAAATCTGTATGCAGGTCAGGAAGCAACAGTTAGAACTGGATAGGGAACAACAGACTGGTTCCAAATAGGAAAAGGATGATGTCAAGGCTGTATATTGTCACCCTGCTTATTTAACTTCTATGCAGAGTACATCATGAGAAATGCTGGACTGGAAGAAACACGAGCTAGAATCAAGATTTCCAGGAGGTATATATAGTAGAAGATCCTAATTATATAAATACATGTTTCCAGGAAGAAATAAACCAAGGTATTAATAGTTATCTTTGGTGTGACTTCCCTGGTAGCTGAGGCAGTAAAGAGTCCGCCTACAGTGCAGGAGACCTGGGTTTGATCCCTGAGTTGGAAAGATCACCTGGAGAAGAAAATGGCAACCCACTCCAGTATTCTTACCTGGAGAATCCCTCAGACAGAGAAGCCTGGTGGGATACAGCACGTGGGGTTGCAAAGAGTCGGACAGGACTGAGCAAATAAGCACAGTACAGAGATAAACAAGTTAAAATGCAGTCATTACTGTGGACCCTATTTTAGTATGACAGGTATCTCCATAGAAAAAGAAAATATGGAATCAGACATTCACACAGGGAGAGCTCCATGTGAAGATGAAGGCAGAGGCCAGGGTAATTCTTCTAAAAGTCAAAGTGAAGAAGTGAAGTGAAGTCACTCAGTCATGTCCGACTCTTTGTGACCCCATGGACTGTCGTCTACCAGGCTCCTCCTTCCATGAGATTCTCCAGGCAAGAGTACTGGAGTGGGTTGCCATTTCCTTCTGAACACCAAAAATTATCAGTGGTCTACCGGAAGCTAAGAAAGAGGCATGGAACAGATTCTCACAGCCTTCAGAAGGAGTCAACCTTGCCAACACTTTGATTCAGACCTGTAGCCTCCAGAACTGTAAGACAATGAATTTCTGTGTTTCAGGTCACCCAGTTTGTGGTATTTTTTTTAAGAGTAGCCTTAGCAAACCAATGCACATAGAATTTCTATTTGTGAAAAAGCTGGTTCTTTGTACTGATAGCAAAGATGTCTACGGTGCTTACGATTTACCAGGCAAGGTTTTAAGTACTCTACTTATAACTTATGTATTCCTCATTAGAATTCTCTGAGGTAGGGACTCCTAGTATCCTCGTTTTGCTGATGAGGAAACGGAGGCGACCAGGTGTTTTAGTACCCTGCTTAGGGTTAGAGTCAGTATGTGGCAGAACCAGGTATGAACCCAGGCTGACTGGCTCCAGAGCTTGTCCTTTTGCTTTCCAGGAATGTGAGATAGGACACTTGATAGTGTCCACTTGTTTGTGCAGAGATCCCAAATCTGCTGCCTCAGTCTTTGCTGTCTGGAGTAACAGAACAACTTTATTTCCAACTCTAAATGATGCCTTTTCTGCTACATTTATGATATAGTTTCCCAAACTTTCCCCTTTGCCTTCTCCTCTAAATATCCTCTACTTTGTCAACATTGTCATTCATTTACCTCAGTTATCCAGGATCCCAAATGTGGTCTGATCCAGTTGGAAAATGATAGCATTATCACTTGCCATGATCTAACTATTATATTGATTTTTTGGTAGTTGCATTACCCTAATGATCACATATTAAATTATGGTCAGCTGACAGACCTGATCAAAACTCATAGCTCTTAAGCCGGTATTATCCTGTCTGTACAGTTGATTCTTTCAGCCAAAGTAATGGACTTTGCATTTGTCCCTGATCTTTTTTTCCCCAACATTTGCACTGCGAAATTATTTGAATCTTGATTCTATAATTCATGGCTACTCATAATTTTATAGTAGATTTCTTCGTTGGAATATGTTATGGACAGCTAGTCTTCTGGAACATTCTGTCCTTTCTACCTAATTCAAGATGACGTAGCCAAGCAGTTACTTTAGTCTTAATGAAATGACAATTTCAGGCAAATGTGTTTGTATGTGTGTGTATTTTTATGTTGATATGTACTATATTACAGTTTTTAAAAATTTGGTTTGCTCATAATTTTCTTTGATTTTTTTTTAAGCTCCCTAAGCTTTAAAATAGAAATATTGAAGCATGTTTAGATGAAGAAACCATTCCTTGTTCTAGGCTTCATCTGCCCCAGAGGAGCACTATTCTGTAGCCTTCCTAAATCCAATCTGGAAATCCAGTCTGCTCACCTTTGGGGAGTTCTTAGAAGATCCTCTTTTATAAAAGAAACATTATTTTCCACCCTGAGAGAGAAAGGAGGGCTAAGCAAGTATTCTTAGCAGTTCACCAAGCACTCTGGAATTATCTTCACATTTTCAGCTTCAAGCCCATATCTAAAAGACGTACTGATTCCCAAAGCCATACCAGCCTCCTTCTTTTTCATGGTAGGTGACTTTTGTCTTCTTTGGGATTTTCTCCTGCTACTTTGCTACATTTATCCATTCTGCTGCTTGCTATCCTAAACCAGTAGCTGCTATTTCTGTTCTGCTGATATGGAGAATGTCTTTGTTTCTACTGATTTTATGGCCCTTATACTAGGCTCTGATAAAGTTTCATCAGTGTATTTAAGTTTCTGTGCAGCTCTCTCTCTTAAGGAATGCAGAATCTTTTTCTGAGGCTAGGTGGAAGCACATGGGTTTTTAATTAGAAATACCCCTTCTTACTGACAGTGGACCACTGTTCCACGTAAATTCCAGACACACCATCAGAGGTCAAATTCTTACCACTTCTAGTAAGGTAAGCTTATTGGGTTCTAAGGTGGACATTGTCAGTTGTTTACTAACATCCATTCTTTCTTCTTCCTAACAAAATCCTTATTTTTCTTCTTGGTATTCAACGTCTATACCCAACTCAGCCTTGTAACTCAAAGGAGGTTTGTTCAGTCTTTTTATTTCAGGGATGGGTCCTGATTGGTCTAAGCCAGTCCTTACCAGCCCATCTCCTTTGCTGGTTATTACACCTGGAGCCAGGGATAGGACAGTTCATACCTGATGGTTCCCTGGCAACTATTGGTCCATTGGGTAGCCCTGGGACTCATGTTGACCAAGTAAGACTGAAGGGAAGAATTTTTAGTTCACAGTTAGGGGAGAGTTTTTGTCTTTTGCTCACTGAACATGAATGAGGAAAAATGTAACTCTCTATGCTGCCAAGCCACTGCCAAGTCACTTCCGTCGTGCCCGACTCTGTGTGACCCCAGAGATGGCAGCCCTCCAGGCTCTCTCACCCCTGGGATTCTCCAGGCAAGAACACTGGAGTGGGTTGCCATTTCCTTCTCCAGTGCATGAAAGTGAAAAGTCAAAGTGAAGTTGCTTAGTTGTGTCTGACTCTTAGCGACCCCATGGACTGCAGCCTACCAAGCTCCTCCGTCCATGGGACTTTCCAGGCAAGAGTACTGGAGTGGGGTGCCATTGCCTTTTCCATGCTGCTGAGAGCTAACTTGTAATCTTGAAGGAAGTCAGCTTGAAGACAAAGCCAACAAGTGCCAGAAGAACAGACTAAGGGAATTCAGAGGTTCAGAGTCTGGGCTATGATGTGCCCTGCCTTCCTGATACGTGGGGTAATACTTCTTCTTTCATTGTTTATACCCGTTCTACTCAAACAAGTTCAAATTAATGCAGGATCTTAAGGAAATGGGAGTCTTATGTTCTTGCAGGTTTGGTAGAATTCCTAAGGTGGGCTTGCATCCAGGGGAAACCCAGCTTTCAGCATTGTTTGTATAGTGCAATTGAAATATTTGTTTCTTATGGATTAGCTTTTTTAACATGACAGAGATGCTCACTGGACCCTCAAATAAATTAGTCTCCATTGATCCAGTGTCTTACCCCAATTATTCTAAGCTTCCCAGGTGGTGCTAGTGGTAAATAACCTGTCTTCCAATGCAGGAAACATAAGAAACACAGATTCGATCCTTGGGTGAGAAAGATCCCCTGGAGGAGGGCATGGCAACCCACTTCAGTATTCTTGCCTAGAGAATCCCATGGATAGAGGAGCCTAGTGGGCTACAGTCCATAGGTTCACAAAGAGTTGGACACAACTGAAGCGATTTAGTGTGTAGCATGTATAGGGTGGTGATGATCATGTCTGATCATGCCTTATAGATGAAACATAAGTATAATAACCTTAAAAACCTTAAAAAATCTGATGTTCATTTTATAAAGCTGTATAAATTATGTTGAAGAGGGGAGACATTTAGTTCATGCCTACCTTAAAAAACAGAAAAAGTTCATTGTGACTGTCCATTCCAAGATGCCTGCTCTTGGGAAAGGTACTTGGTATTTTCCTAACAAAAATGTACATACTCTTTCCAGTGTGTCATATCTCTGGTAGCTTGGAGAACTTGGAGAAAGAAGGATTTTGTGTGGTAACATGATTATTTCCAGCATTTCTAATCAAATAGCTTATAAGGAAGTGAATTATATACGGTCCAAATTGGTTTGAGGCAGAATAAATTCACTCACATCTCCATGCTAGGTATGATGGGTTTTTAAGTTTTAGATGTTCAGTCTCTTTTCTTTTGTGACAGCCTCACTTTAATGTCTTAGGTTTCCTGAATACCAAACTCTCTTTGGCTGATGTAAATGTCATTAGTGGTTCTGACCTAAAGGTGGGATAATTTGCTTTTTTAGGGCAAAGATATACCTAGTTTCATTTCAAGTAACCAATAACCTCTAGTTTTTCTTTTAGTTGAACTTATATATTTGTGTAGTGTGTGTGTGTGTGTGTGTGTGTGTGTGTGTGTGTACATGTACGTGCTTTTGTATGTCTCCTTATGGACACACATGCCTGAACTTTTTATAAACCAGTAGCAAACAGCTTACGAGATGTGGTCATATAGAATGAACTGAGAGCCCTTTTCTTGAGTGAGAGATAATAAATCATTCTTCTCAGGCGGAATCTTTTATTTATGCTTTGGGATTCCATTTTATCAAGAAAGCTTTGGTTTTCCTTTTTGGCTTTGTCTAAGCTCTACTTTAGTAAGTAATTCCAATCAAACTGACATTTATTAGTGAGGACATGGTCCACTCCAATCTCATACTCACCGTCCAGCTGTTGCCATAACAACTTTGCTCTGGACTTCCCTATTTGTAAGTATGTGTGTATAATGGCAGTGCTGTGTGGTTGCAGATTTGCTGTTTCTTAGTAGAATAAAATCACTATCTACTCCTATGCCTTAGGAATCAGATAGCAAGGGTTTTTGTCATTAAAAGAGTTTTTGCTTAAAATCTGAGCAATTGAATAGTATTACCATAAACAAGAAGACAAGATTTTACTTGTGGGTTGTACACTGAGAATATTTCTGTTTTCTAAGACATTTCACACTCATCGTTTTATCCTCACAGTAATCGTGGGGGTCTGAAAGGTACATGCATACATGCCATCACCACTGTTTTATAGTTGAGGAAAATAAAATCAGAGCAAAGTGATTTTTCCCAGGGCCAGTCAGTTAAAAACTGGCCGGTCCTGAGATTCAAACTCAGAGCTTCTAAATTCTAGCACGGTTTTGCCACAGGAAGAAACAAAAGTTGAAACAGTACTCTGAGGTCATTCCAAGTTATTGTCTGTGTTGTTCTTGTGTGTGTGTGTGTGTGTGTGTGTGTGTGTGTGTGTGCACCATCTCAGAAGGTAAGAGCCACCTGTGTTCTCGACATTAATTTTCTGAGATATCCCAAGGAGATTTTAAATAACTTCCTTAGTTGGAAGATAGAGCTGTTTATTTGGGTGCTTTGGCTGGTGTGCCAGTTAAATAATTTCTGTCTTGTTAAGTACTTTTTAGAAGTGGTTCTAGAAAGATAGAGCTTCACATTCCTTTCTTTCTTAGAGATCCAGAAATTCAGATTCCCTGGAGATGGAACCTCTTTAGCTTCAGGGTTTTTAAATAATCAAATTTATTTATTTTAATGGCAACCTACTCCAGTATTCTTGCCTGGAAAATTCTATGGACTGAGAAGCCTGGTTTGCTACAGTACATGGGGTCACAAAGAGCTGGACATGTCTAAACGACTAACACTGTCACACTTTATTTATTTATTTTTAATTGAAGGCCAATTGCTTTACAATATTGTGTTGATTTCAGGTTTTGAAAGGATTTGAGTTGTTAGCTCCCCCATGGAAGAGTTTAACATTTTTAGTGCTCTTTCTACATGTAAGAGATAGTATTTTGTCCTGATTGTCACATCTCCTGGAGTTCTCTCTGTGATTTAAAAAACTCATTCAGTGAACTTTTTGAGTGTTCGTATATGCTGGCAAGTGTTCAGCGCCTCCCTGTAGTGATCTCAGTTTTCTGGTTTACAGAGACTGTATTCTGAAGCAAACAGTTGATTTTGCTGAAACTAGTGATAAATGAAAGAGACCAAAACATTGTTTTTCTCTCCAGTTACTCTGCTCTTACGGACTATTCCATTGAGTTAATGTTGGACACAGGTGGTTCCTTTTAAACCTGAATCAATATGTTCTAGAAGTTGTGCTGTTAACATCTGCAATCTGTATAACAGGATACTTAAAGTCAAGGCTGTTTCTTTAAAACAGGGAAGGAATATTTTTGGAGGCTGGGCACCATTTTTTTCTTAACTCCAGTGAGCATCAGAAGGGGTCTTTGAGATGGGAATGAGCCCGCTGAGCTGGAAGGCAGCCTGTCGGCGCAAGGCAGAGGAAAGAAGGACATAGCTTATGTGCTTCTTTGTCCTCTTCTTGATCTACACTCCCTCCCAAAGTGATTTCATCCTATCCCAGTGGCTTGCTGCATTTTTCCAAGCTTGTTCAGAGAGATAGAAGCCACTCTAGGCAATTCCTTGGATGCTCAGTGGTTAGGACTCTCTGCTTCCAATGCAGCAGGGCTTGATTGGAATCTCAGTTGGGGAACTAAGACCCTGCATGCCTTGCAGAGTGGTAAAAAAACAACAACAACAAAAAAACAGTATAAGTATTATAAGCAGTAGTGACTTCAGTTCAAAGAATTAGAGGCAAGCAAAACTGTTGGAAGGGCTGTGGAGCTAAGGTCAGGGAAACTCCCAGTGCTGATCTCAGCTGCTGGTAGCACTCGAGTGGGTCACTCTGGAACGTTTCCCCAGAAGTCACTGTGGACTTCAAGTCTCCAGGAGCAGGTGATTCTCCAGAGCTCTCCTGGAAACCCCCATATCTGCTGCTGTATCTGCCTGGAAATCTTTCTGGAAAACTATGGCTTCCAAACTTTGTGCAAGGGCCTCTGAGAAGAGACCCTAAGCCACAACCACAGAGGGGAAGACTTCTAAGAAATGTGTTTCCAGGCTCTCTTCCACCCTGTGATACAGAGGAGAGTGTAGCAGGAGGTGGTGCTGATGCTGAGTTATCAGCTGACAACCAAGGACATTGCCTGTATCCATTCTAAAGACCATTTTTTCAGTCCTTACCACGTGAAAAACAGTTACTATATGAGAATGTGCAAGTCCAAGGCTCCATGATGATCACAAATATGAATGAATTTGGTAGCCTTTATCCTCTTAAAAATTGTTCTTTTACCAAAAAATTAGGGAAATAGAAGAAAGAAGAAACCCAGTGATAGCCTCACTTTGACCTTTGTTTCTGTCCACAAAGCAAACAACTTCACTAACCAGTGACAGTAATTTTAAAAACTTTCATATGAATATTACAGTTGGGGCTTTCCTGGTGGCTCAGTTGGTAAAGAATCTGCCTGCCAATGCAGGAGACCTAGGTTAGATCTCTGGGTTGGGAAGATCCCCTAGAGAAGGAAATGGCAACCCACTCCAGTATTTTGCCTGGAGAATCCCACGGGCAGAGGAGCCTGGTGGGCTACAGTCCATGGGCTCGCAAAAGAGTCGGACATGGCTTAGTGGCTAAACCACTACCACCTCCCTGAATCTTTGCTAAATCTGAATGAATTTCAAATATTGGCTAAGAGTTTATCTATTCTACCATAAGAGAAACTCCTAAATCAACAGTTCTCAAATGTCTGATACAGTTAAGTACTTCTGGACTATTAACACAATGAAGAAAAACACCTTTCCTTTTACAAGTAAAAGAGGATGATCAGAAAAACAGAAATAATTCTTATAAAGTAGAAAATCTTCTCCTAGCTCTTCCCCTCCAGCTCTTTCTTTCTTTTTTTTTTTAATTCCTGTTTCATCATGTGCTTTTTCTCTAATTCCTCTTTCTCTCACACCAGTTGTACCATTAGCTCCTCCTTCTCTTTGTTTTTCCAAGGAAACTTGGTCATGGCCAGGGATGGTCATCCCCCACCTCAGGAACACTGACTGTGCTAATATAAATCATTTGTGGAGAACATACGATAGCCGACAGCCCAGGCCAGCAGGTCTTGGAATGTGTTCTCCTGCCAAAGCCCCTCCTCCCTCCCACAGACATTTTCATCACTGGATTTCAAAGACAGATAATGCATGAGAAGAAGTAACAGCCGTTTTTCTTCCCCCAGCATACCTTCCTCCCACCAAAACTCACCCTGATACCCAGTGGGAAAGAAATGAGACAATTAGGTTTTTTTTTTTTTTTCTTAGAAAATGTGCAAGACGAAGCCCCAGAGACAGAGCATGCCAGATGTTGTGGAGAGCATGGCCGCTGGGTCCCTTCGGCCACACATGCTGAAGTCATGAAGTCAGGAAACCTGACTCAGGAGTCGCCGTTCCAGTGTGGGGGCTGACAAAGCACTGCATGGTCCAGGACGGCTGGAAACCGAGCCTGTCCCTGGAGCCCAGTCCTCTTCTGAGTGCGTTCTTGGGCTGGGGTCAGTGGGAGGGAGCCTGGAGACTGTGGATTACTTCAGCGCTTTCTGGGAAACTCTGAAAGGTCAGGATAAACTGGGGGCTTGGTGTCCCAGTAGTTGCAAGGGGAGCCCCGTCCACACTGTTGATGGATGCTGAGTGCCTGGAGTCTAACCCTGGGTCCCGGTACAGGGTCCTGGATGCATACTCCCACAACAAATGAGATGAGATGTCCAATAGGTTTAAATGTGAGAAAGTAAGAAAGCACATGCTTCCATGTTTTTCTGTTCCAGCCTGCTCCTTCCTGAGCCCAGATACAGTCAACTCCCACTCTGCCATAGGCTATTGTTCCAGGTCGAGCTGGCATATTTATACCAGACTTCTGTGGATTCAGAAGGCTTCAGTGCCTTGCTCATTTGCTCCAGACTTGACACAGCCTGGCAAAGCAAATACGATCCTCCTTTTTCGCCCTGCTGATCAGCTCTGGGAACAGCCCCAGCTGCCTCTGATTCCCTGGAGATCAGAGCATCTTCCTGGGCTCACACATAGCTTCTCCAGATTTGGAGTTGTACAATCAACGTGGACCCATACTCTGGTTCTTAAATTAGTTCAGAACATTCACCAGGGAGACTTGTTATAGATACGGATTCCAAGCTGCCAGCCCCAAAGACTTGAGTGGACTGCTACAGACCAGGGCATCTTTCCTGAGTTCCCTGGTGGGTCTGATGGACTTGCTGATCATCGGTGACCTGGCTGGGACAGCTGCATTGGAAACTTCTTACAGCAATGCCTCCAAGTGCCTCCGTAGTCCCCCCACCTTCTCCCAACCAGACAGGTGCAGACATTTGCTGTTTGCTGTACATCAGAGCATTTTACAACTAGCTTTCTGCAGAACAGTAAAAACAAAGGAGTTCAACTTAAACATAGGCAAATGACTTTTCACAGAGCAATAAAGTGATTTCCTCCCCGGCTCTGCTATGAAGCAGATCTGAGCGGCTCTGTCCATGCTGAATGATTTTGCAAGTTGACCCTGGGCCCACTTCAGAATCGCCCTGCGAGGGACCTGGACTGCCGGGTCCAAGGGCCATCATTGTGGTTAATTTCAGACCTGATCAGGAAACCTGACTCAGGAGTCGCCGTTCCAGTGTGGGGGCTGACAAAGCACTGCATGGTCCAGGACGGCTGGAAACCGAGCCTGTCCCTGGAGCCCAGTCCTCTTCTGAGTGCGTTCTTGGGCTGGGGTCAGTGGGAGGGAGCCTGGAGACTGTGGATTACTTCAGCGCTTTCTGGGAAACTCTGAAAGGTCAGGATAAACTGGGGGCTTGGTGTCCCAGTAGTTGCAAGGGGAGCCCCGTCCACACTGTTGATGGATGCTGAGTGCCTGGAGTCTAACCCTGGGTCCCGGTACAGGGTCCTGGATGCATACTCCCACAACAAATGAGATGAGATGTCCAATAGGTTTAAATGTGAGAAAGTAAGAAAGCACATGCTTCCATGTTTTTCTGTTCCAGCCTGCTCCTTCCTGAGCCCAGATACAGTCAACTCCCACTCTGCCATAGGCTATTGTTCCAGGTCGAGCTGGCATATTTATACCAGACTTCTGTGGATTCAGAAGGCTTCAGTGCCTTGCTCATTTGCTCCAGACTTGACACAGCCTGGCAAAGCAAATACGATCCTCCTTTTTCGCCCTGCTGATCAGCTCTGGGAACAGCCCCAGTGCCTCTGATTCCCTGGAGATCAGAGCATCTTCCTGGGCTCACACATAGCTTCTCCAGATTTGGAGTTGTACAATCAACGTGGACCCATACTCTGGTTCTTAAATTAGTTCAGAACATTCACCAGGGAGACTTGTTATAGATACGGATTCCAAGCTGCCAGCCCCAAAGACTTGAGTGGACTGCTACAGACCAGGGCATCTTTCCTGAGTTCCCTGGTGGGTCTGATGGACTTGCTGATCATCGGTGACCTGGCTGGGACAGCTGCATTGGAAACTTCTTACAGCAATGCCTCCAAGTGCCTCCGTAGTCCCCCCACCTTCTCCCAACCAGACAGGTGCAGACATTTGCTGTTTGCTGTACATCAGAGCATTTTACAACTAGCTTTCTGCAGAACAGTAAAAACAAAGGAGTTCAACTTAAACATAGGCAAATGACTTTTCACAGAGCAATAAAGTGATTTCCTCCCCGGCTCTGCTATGAAGCAGATCTGAGCGGCTCTGTCCATGCTGAATGATTTTGCAAGTTGACCCTGGGCCCACTTCAGAATCGCCCTGCGAGGGACCTGGACTGCCGGGTCCAAGGGCCATCATTGTGGTTAATTTCAGACCTGCATCCCCAAGGGTGGGTGGGAGCTGGCTGAGGCCTCAGACCAGCTGGGTAGAAGAGCCCCGTGCCCACGCTGCCTGGTGGCCTTCAGAGTGCTGCAAGGTGGGTGGCCTGTGAGCTGGCAGAGCTCAAGGCTGCAGGAGTTCACAGCCCCCTCTGGGGGACATGACGAATGGCCGCGCTGACAAATCCTGGTCTGCTTTCCATCTCGGAGCCGTGCATGGTTTCGCTTTCAAAGCAGGAAAACAAACCACAGGAACCAGACACAACACTCGCAGGCCACAAATGATACAGCCATTTTCTCTTCTCAAGTCAGGGACCTGCAAAGGTGAAAGAAAAACTGCCCTGTTAGAATTCTTTGATGAAGAGTGGGTACAGAAAACTCCCCCGAGGCTTGGCCTGAAACAGCCCCCCTCTCCCTCCCTCCTCACCCCTCCTTCTGATCAGCCTGAGATTCAGTCCTCTTTGGTGCGCAGACCCATCTGATACTGATCTTTTCCAGGGCTTCCCAGTTTGCTCCAGCCCTGATGATCCCTAGGTCACTGAGGAAGGGCCACACTGTACACCAACCAGTCCATGCCTGCCAGATGTGCTCCCTAGAGTGCCACCAAAAGCTCTTCTGAAGAAAAGACTCTGCAGGTAAAGGACATTCACAATATTCTAATCTACTCTGACCTCACTTCCATTTTAATGATGCATCCTGTGAAGAAAGGAGGAGAAAAGAACAATGTCATGAGAAGCAGGTTGATTTCTGTGGCCCACTTCTCTCTGATGTTGCCTTGTTCCCATTCCCCTCTTTCACCCTCTGTCCCTTCCTTTAGGGTGTGCATGGTAATTTAAGGTTGAATTACCAAGAACCAGAAAGAACTTTGTCTCTGCAGATTGTGAATGAAAACCATGTTAGCCAGCCAATGTAATAAGTGATTCCCCTGCTTCAGCCTCTCCGAGTTGGCAGATGGATCTCTGGGATGCCTGGGTCCTGTCTGCCACATGAGATTATGTCAGGAAGCCTGTCTTCTCTGTGTTCTCACAGCAGCATAGGAAACGTAGCAGACAACTTAGGGTGATCTTCTCCCCTGGCTGCATGTATATAAAGTGCCTTTGTTTCCCTAGCCATAGGTAGCTAAGCCCACCTGGACCAGTGAATTCCTTCTCTTCATTGTATAGTAGTTAACAGCAGGGATATGCTCATGCAAGAGGTACTATAAGAAGTAGGGCCATAAGTGTTGTGGGTAAACAGTACACTATGAGCAGAGTAGGGAGGATCAAATGAATAAAGAGTTCAGAGTAGGCTGTAGGGAGCACTGGGAAAGAAGGGCAGAGCCCCTGTTATATCAGGTTAAAGTACTTGGAATACTCTCTTAGGCAATTGGCAGACACAATGGCACCCCACTCCAGTACTCTTGCCTGGAAAATCCCATGGGTGGAGGAGCCTGGTAGGCTGCAGTCCATGGGGTCGCTAAGAGTCGGCACGACTGAGCGATTTCACTTTCACTTTTCACTTTCATGCATTGGAGAAGGAAATGTCAACCCACTTCAGTGTTCTTGCCTGGAGAATCCCAGGGATGGGGGAGCCCAACGGGCTGCCATCTATGGGGTCGCACAGTCAAACACGACTGAAGCGACTTAGCAGCAGCAGCAGAAGGTACATTAAATAAGGAAGTGAAATGATCAAATCTAAGTATGACAAAGTTAAGTCTAGTGACTCAGTGGAACATGGGTAGGGAGTGAAGAGGTGGTTAGGAAAATCTATGTTAGATGGCTTGGTAGGCTACAGTCCATGGGGTCACAAAGAGTCGGACACGACTGAGTGACTTCACTTCAGGAAAAAAGCCTATAGTGCTCATTGAGTATCAAAGGAGAGTAGATAAGAGCTTTAACTTTGGTGATATCTGTGAAAAAGAAGGAGAAAGGGATTCACAACCCAGGTCCAACAAGGCTTGGCAACTGATTTGTTGTGGCTATGAGGGAGAAGCGGGACTTGGGGTAACTGAGACCACGAAGGGACTGTGCGTGCGCGTGTGCCAAGTTGCTTCAGCCGTGTCTGACTCTTTGTGACCCTATGGGCTATAGCCCATCAGGCTCCTCTGTACATAGAATTGTCCAGGCAAGGATACTGGAGTGGTTGCCGAGCCCTCATCAGATGATCTTCCCAACTCTGGGACTGAACCCGCATCTCTTATGTCTCCTGCATTGGCAGGTGGGTTCTTTACCACTAGTGGGAAGCCCACAGAGGGACTGACAAGGCAGTATTCTGAAAGGGACATGTACGAGGAGGAGCTCTTTGGGATGGAGTAGGGGGAGTGATCAGGATACATATCGAAATGTGTTTCCTCCCTGACCGATGAGAGAATCCTAACATTAGAGAACTATCCAGAGGTTTGGAATCAATCCACACCACCTACAAAACTAACGTGAAAACAGAGGAGTATATTTCATGATGATATGAAACAATCAGAATGTGCTAACAGGGAGGTGATGAAGGAAATGAATTATTAGGAAAAAGTGTGACCCCAATACTAATATGAAAGCCCTTTTCAGGAGCAGTGGGCCTCTTAGAGATTCATAGCAGGGCTAGGACACAGCCACCTTCAACAAGTGTGGGCTTCTTTGGAGAACTGAGATAAACATTTGGGCCCATGGCTGGACTTCTTTGGAGAAAGGATCTCAGGGAATGAGTAAAGCAGAAAATTTTATTTTCTGCCAGCTTTCTCTCCTTCTTACTCCCAGTGTTCTAGAACATTCCTCAGATGTGATCTCCCACCACCTTCTGAAATTCACACTTGGCTCTGTCTCTTTTTAATGCACACCACATGCACCTGTGTTTTAAAATATGGATAACTCTGACCTACTAGGTTTTTTTTCTGTTATCACCTGCTTCCCTGTAGAAATGTTAGAAAGATGGAGTTGAGGAAATCATAGAAAAAGCCTGGTTTTGGTGCCAGAAAAACCTGTTGTCATATTCTACCTGATGTGACCTTGAGCAAGACACTGAACTTCTCTGGGCCTCAGTTTCTTTAAAACTTCATTAGACTATTTCAGTATTTGAGGCTAAAAAATATTCAGTATTTAGTAAGCATTTGGTTACTATGAGAATGACTGTGACTCTACACTCTGAGATTTTCTTGTTTCACTGTTGATTATCGTAAGTGGTCCCAGCATATCTTCCAACACGTAAAATTCTCTAGAAACAAAACTTTAGCAAATATCAGTGTGGAATTTATTCATGTTTTATTTAATTACTTAGGGCATTTAATGAAAGAATGAATTATTAACTGAGAACATTGATTGTTCCCTGTGTATGGCAAGAAGATCTCCTGCGTGTGCTTAAAATAACTCCATAAAATGTAGATCAAGCTGTAGTAAATTAAAGGAAGGGAGAAATGGCACGAAGATGAAAAACACAATTGAGCCTGCAAGTTTGCACAAAATGGCAGCCACACCCCAATTATCCCGCATCCCTCACACTCAGAACTCTGGCTCTCTGGAGTGCTGGTGGGTGCTGGGTTCATGAGCCAGAGTGAGACAAGCTCTCTCTGGTGTCTGTGTTCCTCCAGACCCTCTACCCTTCTTCACCCTACTCTGGGCCCTGGAAGCCTTGCTCTCTGGCTTTTCACTGGGTCTGTCCAATGGGAAATCCTTGTAGGATGTGGCAATGAGGGAGAAGAGAGATCTGAGGTATTTATCGCCCTGATTCTCTCTACAGAGTCCTTCTCTCTGACATTCTCTAGGTTCTAGAAGTTAAGTTCCAGATTCCCTCCCCCTACCACTGTGGCCCTAGAGGTGGTGACAGCTCCCATGTCTTTAGACCCAGGGGACTGGACCATCTCTCATGTGATATATTCTGCCTACACTTTGCAAATAGTCCTTTCTTTAAACCTTTCAGAATTCTTTGGATTTGAGTGTGCCATCTGTTTCTTGATGGGCAGTTAGCAGTTGATACCAGCCAAGTCACAGTGGTACTAAAGACTGAGAAGACTGGAAGAAAGGAAGCAAAATGAGAAAACAGAAAATTAGAGAGAAGGGAGGCTATGGCAGCCATGGAAAGTATCACTGGAGGACAGAGGGATAGAGAAGGCAGGAAATAAACTAGGGTCACACCAGTGGAGCAGGAAAGTGGCGTGTGGGGCAAAGACACATGCCACCAGCCTAGAGTCTAGGACTACCCCTCACACTTGGCCTCACCAGCCCTTGAGAACCTCTCAGGTGTCAAAGTAAAGCCACTCAGAGTGGTCCACACAAGTGGGCTGGAATGCTTAGCGCAAAAGTAAACTGAGTCACACATAAGGCAGTGACCTCTGAGTTACTTCACTATGTGAAGCCATAGTCTAGTAGCTGATGGTTAAAATTTATGTAATCTAGCATCTTGAGATAAATCTGCATTATATCCCATACATTCCAAAAGTGAAAACCATATTTGTTGAGGGTCTAGTCCTTGCCAAATCAGGTTTTTTGTAATCCTCATAGCAGCTGAAAGGAGAATAGTGTTACCTTCATTTCACAGGTGAGGAAGTACCTTCAGTGAAATCAACTAACTGGCCTGAGCTACACAGCTTGTGTGTTTCAGATGTGAGAGCCGACCACAGTCTTTCTGATTTCACTGAGGAATCACGCTATCTCAAAAACAATGAATCCGTATCCAGAGTGATCCATGAACATTCTCAAATCCACGCACATTTGAGGCATGACTCTACATTGCTCTGGTTTGCTTTCAGTTTCCAGAGGCAATTTCTCAATTCATTTTCCTTTCTAATGTTCCCCTCCTTGTGAGAAATAGACGTATGTGTGTTAGCCAGAGATGGTATGTGAACTGGGATTGGGGACTGGTAATGGTGTGGTGGCTATCAGATGGTGAAGAAGCTGCTTGCAATGCGGCAGACCCAGGTTCGATCCCTGGGTTGGGATGGTGCCCTGGAGAAGGGAATGGCTCCCCACTCCAGTGTTTTTACCTGGAGAACTCCTTGGACAGAGTAGTCTGGCACGCTACAGGTCCATGGGGTCACAAAGAGTGGGACATGACTAGGCGACTGACACATTCCCATCACTATGATGGTAGGATGTGCTGTGCTCATGTTACGTTTCCAGGAAAACTGAGGCTGCTCTGTGAATTCCCAGGACCACGTACTAGGGCGGGGTGACTCATGTTGTAACTCTGACAGGAGATTGTCACTAAGGATATAATGATAACCCCTTGTGGAAGGTTTGTTTTGTTTTTTAATAATTTTTCTTAAAACAGGAAAGAACTAATCAATATAAAATCTAGTTGATTCCACAACTGTGTAGTGAGTGACTATTATATGTAGGACCCTAGGTTTGGAAGCTCCACCTCTTTAAGGGTTATTTAAGTATCAGTTTTTACTAGAATTAATCAAACAAAGCACTACCAGGATCTTGGCTACCCTGCTTCCCTAGTGGCTCAAATAGTAAAGAATTTGCCGGTAGGGCAGGAGACCCAGGTTCGATCCCTGGGTTGGGATGATCTCCTGGTCAGGATCCCCTTCCTAGAGAAGGAAATGGCAACCCACTCCAGTATTCTTGCCTGGAAAATCACATAGATGGAGGAGCCTGGCAGGCTATAGTCTGTGGGGTCGCAAAGAATCAAAACAACTGAGCGATTAACACTTTCAACTTTTACCTTTCAGAGGGGTTAACACCCAAATGCCTCTTAGGGGCAGCTGCACATGCCTGTGGACTGTAGCCTGTTCTCCTAAGTTTATTCTTCTGTTTCCTTTTCAGAGCAAAGAGGAAAAGAGGCACAGGAATTCCCAGGCAAGAAATACAGATAGTAAAAGCTGCTGCACGGAGCTCCTGGAAGGCTGGTGAGCAGGAGGGTGATGATGTCAGAGTGAAGATATGGTGGGTGAAAGAGACTAAGGTTAAAGTAACCATGGTTGTGTTTGAAGCCACATCAGCTCTTCCTGATTTCCTGTTGCAGACAGGAAATTTTTAAACATTAAAAAAAAAAAAAAAAGATTTTAAAAGACATTAAAAAAACATAAAAAGACAAGAAATTTTTAAACATTTCTGATGTCCTCTTCATAAGAAAAATACTGTAGGATTCCCTAGTGACTTCTATGACATATTCTGAAAAGCATGCAATGGAGACAGTGTTTGCATGAGATGCATGAAGAGGTTAATGAAAGAGAGCGGCGGAACCCTATTAAATATGACCCAGATACTCATATTCATGGATTTCTGATGCGAGTCTCCAGCCTGCACTGGTTTGGCATTGAGAGTGCATCAATAAGAAAGACATTGCACAACCAATATATTTAATAAATGTGATGATGAAGGAAAAGACTTGAATAGATCCTCTTCTGCAGGCAGTTAGGAAACTCAGAGCAGACACAAGACAAGTTAGTGCGCCTTGACCAAAAAGGAAGATGGAAAGAGAGAATGATTATAAAAACACCTACCCGTCGTTTCAGTGGCCATTACTTGGCTATGGAAAAGGCAACTTAAAACAAACCAGAGACGCTAAGAACCAACGCTGTAGGGAGATAGCTGTTGGGTCAGAAAAAATCCTCACTAATCCCTCCTTTGCAAAACATCAACGAATACATCTAACACTAGCAAAAGCTGAGCTTTCAATAAATCAGAAAACAATGGAGGCATTGTCTGAACTCGCCAAATAGTCCTTTGCTCCCACCACACAGAACACTCTAGTCTGTGTGCAGCCAAAACTCAGCCCAATCTTATCGAACTAAATTGATTTATGAGAGGAAAAACCTAAAAAGGGAAGCAGAGAAATAATGATATTAATTCTAATAATGCATTGACTAGTGCGCATATAAATCATTCTCCCCACTCAGATTGATTTCGTACAAATAAGAACTCTATGCATAAACTCGTCTCCAGCCGCCCAGGCAGCCACCCAGAGCCTGCTCTTGCAGATAGAGCTCAAGAGAAAGGGTGGGGGGTCTGCTGGAAGTTCACAGAAGTCTTGCCTGAGAAAAGCCTGTGGGATCAGCCCCAGAGTACGATGTAATTGGCCACACACACAAATGTTGCCGCATCCGAACATTTTTGGCAACTCATGAAAGCCTCTTTCCTAGAGGCCACTTGAGTGTCCAAATAAAAGGGGATTTTTGTTAGTGAAAACTGGAAAGAATAACCCATCCTAGGATCAGGCTAATAGGGCCTGGCTGGTTAAAATGTAACACTGGGCCGGCCAGAGTTTGAAGTGTTGCTGGCAAGGATTTGGAGCAGCCGTGAGGAGAGCCAAGCCTCTCTCAAAAGGAAAACTGCTGGTGAGGGGAGCTTTCCACAGTCCAGAGAGCCTGTATGGCCCACCTTGAGAGGAGAGCTGCTTCTGGGACAGGGATCTTCCATACAGGGCTGAAGGGAGAGAGCCTGGGGTTGCTTCTGTCTCCCTCAGCACCTTGGGCTCCACTCCCCAGTTCCCTACCCCACCCACCAGGCTGTGCTTTGAGACAAGTGAGACTTGGTGGCTGACCTCCGGAGCTGCGTCTGCACATGGCCTGGGAACAGCAATTGCTCTCCGTGTGTCTGCAGGGTGTTGACAGCCCTGGGCTGAGGGAGCTGGGGGTGGGGAGGCAGAAACAGTGATGCTGTAGAAATCAGGCCACAGAGGCCTTCTCTTATCACCAAAGGGCCCCCAGCTGAAGAAAGTTCTACTGCTGCCTGCTTCACAAAGGAAATGCCTTCTCCTACTGCAGGCCAGTCTTGGGGGCAGAGGCCCCTAAGCTCTGCCTCTAGTATTGCCAGATAAAATACAGGATGCCTGCTTAAATTTGAACTTCAGATGAAAAACAAATGATAGTCAAATATAAGTGTGTCCCAGGTGTTGTGTGGGAAAATACTGTTTTCATTTGTTGTGTTAGGTAGAATTCTTAGACACCACCAATGACCCTGACTTTTGATTAATCTTCTCCTCTCAAGAGTGGGTAATACCAGTAACTAAATGAGCCATCACTGCTGTAATTGTCTTACATTACATAACAAAAGGGATTTTATATTTGCAAATGCTATTAAGGTAATAATAAGTCGTGTTTGAGTTAATCAAAATGGATTAACTATACCTATCCATATGAACCCTTTATATCTGGATCTAGAGACCAGAGAGACACAGTCCAAAATTCAAAGCAGTAGAGAATTCTCTGTTGGCCTTGAAGGAGAACACTCTTGTGTTGCAGAGAAACCTCACAGCCAGGCACAATAGCCAGCCTCTAGAACCTGAAAACAGCCCCCAGTTAACAGTCAACAAGAAAACAGGGACTTCAGTCCTTTACCACAGTGAACTGGATTCTGACACCCTGAAAGAGCTTGAAGGAGGACCCCAGGCCTCAGGAGAGAGGGCAGTCTGGCCGACCCTGATTTCTGCTATGGGAGACCCTGAGCAGAGAACCCATCCATGTTGTGCCAGACTCTGGACCCCTGCAAACCGAAGGAGGAAAATCCTTTTGTTTTCAACAGCTAAGTTTGTGCTAATATGTTAGGCAGCAATAGCAAATAAATACTTTTGCTATATCTTAGAGCTCTATCTGTATCGTATGGTCTCTAAGGCACACTTGTAGGGGTTCCTGGTGTAGACAGTAAGAATAGAAAATGTATGAAGGGACAAGGCAGACCTGGATAAACTGGGCATCCACTTGTTAGCAACCTCAGTAGAAGAAAAGCAAAGGCAGGAAGACAAACCATAGTTTTGTCTGCTCTGGTGCTCAGGCAGGGGTGGTCTGGCCTCATGGACCTCACAGGCCCCAAGTCTCAGTTTAGACCTGTAAGCACACACACACCTTTATATATACTTTGTCTCCCAGGGAGGAATGTGGGAACGTGCAAGACAATCTGTCCCTTGTTTCAGAGACAGATACAGTTAATAGATTGGCACATGAAAGTGTGGTGTCAGCCAGAGCCCATTACTGATCCAAAGCTATAGAAACACATGTGTTCCGTGTAAGGATAAAGTGTGTGTGTGTGTGTGTGTGTGTGTGTGTGTGTGTGTGTGTTGGAGGGTGGGTGTGAATATAAACAAAGAAAGCGAGGGCTGTGCCAGTCTAGAACTTCCTTGGGCATCAATTCAGCTTCCATTCAGATCATATAAACAAGCCTTCAGAGACTAAAAGAAACTTGGATATTATTTTAAAAAGCCTCAGAGGCTTGGTTTTGTGTTTCATTTATCCGAAGGTTCTTTTGCTTATGGATTCCCCTAAACTTTCTTTCCAACCTCTTCTCAGCCCCTCTGGCCTCGCACTACCCTTGAAAGTGGCCAGGAGGAAACTCTTAGGTGTCAGCCAGTCGGCATGGAGTTTCTCTTTCATCCCCTGAGTGTCTGGAGATGTGAGTTTAATGAGAGTCATCGACCTTTGAATTATACAAATGGACCTCTTTAGCAATCACTTCCCTCCCCAGTCCATACCCACCCTCAGCTTTTAATCTTCTCAATTATATTTCCTTTTCATTGATTACTACTTTGCTAACTTTCAGATTGAGCAGGCAGTAAAACCTTAGCCACACAGGTAATGCAATTGCTTTTTGAGCCTGAGGCCTACATCTCACCTCCTGAGGGGGCTTTCAGGCCCCCCCTCCCGCCCTACT
>SJYC01114135.1:0-44021 GCA_006408675.1 Madoqua kirkii | reverse complement strand
GCCTTCAATTGATTTTGCAAAATGGCCCCTTCCAACCAAAGACCTGTGCAATCCTAGTTAGGAAGATAGAATTACCGTTCTGAGCTTTGGTAGCAAAGATTGGTGAGGTGAGGGTGAGGGAAGGGGAGGGGAGGGGTGTGTTGTGTGCTGCTGTAGGGAATAGGGAAGGACTCTCAAAGAGGCTGGCTATTCCCAGCTCTGCCTGGGAGTGGCAGATGATAGGCTTGGGAGCGGGGAGTTCTGGGTTCTGTTCCCACCTCTGCTCTGACTTTCTGAGTGACCTTCATTGAACCACTTAAGTTTCTCTGCTTTCCTCTCTGTGCCATCTGGAATGGGGAGACAATGACACTTGTCTGTGAAGATGCTTTGAGGGATCCTGGAATAAAAGATCCAGTGTAAAAGCGAGTGATGGGCAGTGCTTCCCATAAAGAGCCCCTTGGTGCATCTGCAAGAGGGGCGCCCCACTTGAGGGCAAAGAAGAAAACTGGAGAAATTTTCTTGATTATCAAGGCCAGGTGGAGGACAGACGTTGCTCGGGATGAGCTGGAAATCCCTGCTGTAGCTGGGGGCTCCGGAGATACAGCTGGGATATGAGCTCAGCGAGGTACATGCTGGGACCTGGCCAGCAGAACAAACAGATCTGAGGTCTCTGCACCAAGTAGGACCCTGTGCCATATCAGGATTAGCCCGGGGACCTGACCGACAGCAAGGACGTGGGGAGGGGCCTGCCTTCCATGATTTACGGGCACTGATGCAGGGACCCAGCGGGGGAGGGAGGAGTCAGAGAACTTTGGGGACATTTTCAAAACTGGAGGTCGTTCAGAGGAAATTACTCAATAAAAACCAGGTTTCTCTAACTGAATAGATCAATTTACAGCTCATAAGGTGGAAAAAGTCTGAGACTTCAAGATTCTGGTTGGGTGGGTCTCCTAAGGTTTCCTCCCTTGGCAGAGCGGCTGTGGCTTTGGCTCTCTCAAGCCAGGCACCCCTCCTGTAGCTTTTAGGGCCAGCATTTTTTCTCTCATCTCGTTTCTCTCTTTCTCTGCTACTTAAATTTTTCTGGTTAAGATTCCTCCTCTCTTCTCTTACAAGCCTCCAACTTTCACCTCCCTACAGTCCTATTAGAGAAGGCCCTATTGTTTTTGTTTTCCTGATAATACTATTTCTTTTTTCATGGTTCGCCCCTCTTAGCTGCCTCCCCTTCCCCATGGTTAGTCTCAGAGCCTCTCTTCCCTCTGTTTTTCCTTCAGGTCCCTAAAGCTTCTGCCTTTCTCCTCCTGCTGGCTATGATCTGTTTTTCTGTGCCCCTCTCAACCTCTCTATTTCTCCCTCTCTGCCTTTTATCTTTCCAGCCCCTCTCTTTGGTTGCTCTCTTGGCCTTTCTCAGTTGCTACTGCAGTAATTCATGATGAGCGTCCAGTAACACCATCACCTATTGACTGGGCTTCTTTAAGATAGCACAAAGCAAGAGATTTCTCAGGGAGGCAGGATCCAGGACCCGGGAAGGAAGATAGACAGGACCCAGATAGAGCTGTACTAGAATTCCATCATCCATCAATCATCATCCATCCATCATCCATCTGTCTACTCATCGACCCATCCATCCCTTCATCCAAACCTTTTTTTAATCATTCATTCAATGAACATTTGTTGATATGTGCCTCATGCCATGGACTGGGCTAGGCACTTGAGAGAAAACGGAGATCCAGTATAGACATGAGTCTTGATTTCAGTAAGGGCTAAGGAGAGGTACAGAGTTACCAAGAGACCATCTCCTCAGGATAGGACCCACTTAGGAGCAGGGAATGAGGCTCAGAGGGGAGAACATGCAGGCAGTGTACATGACTTTTGAGAAAGGCTGCCACTCCTCACCCCTACCAAACCATCTCCCATTAGCAGACCAAAGGCTCTAGTTCTTCTAGCGGAAGTCAGTGCTGTTGGGCAATGACTTCAAGTGAAACACATCCTGTGACCTGGAAACAATGACCTGGTCTAAGTGGTAAATAATAGTCATTAGTCCTTTCCTGGGAACAGACTTTATGAGTGGGCAGAAGGCCTTTGACAGCCGAAGGTGGGAGCTTGTGGGAAGAAGTCACCTCTCGAATGTGGATGTGTCCCCAGGGCGACATGCTTGCTCTGCACGGTGCTGGGGGGACTCTGAGGGTCTGAGGGAAGAAGGCATGCCTCCTCGCCAGCCTGTTCTTCCAGGTGTCAGCTGGTGGGCCCCACAGGCTGCTCCTTCCCTCTCTGGAGCCTCAGTCCTTCCATAAACTTTGGAGACAAGCTAGTTCTCGAAGCCCCACGCCTCCCTCCTCCCTCTCCCTGGCACTGGTTACAAATTCAAAGCGGCCCTTGAGTTTCATGCCTTGATGGCCTGGTAATTGTTATTGGAACTCGGCTTGGATGGATTTACGGTAATGAATTCACCTAATAGCAAACCCGTCACAGGGCTCTTTGCATACAGGATCTTTCCCGTGTGAAGAATTAGAAAACCATTCTGCAAAAGAAAAGCAGTACTGACTGGTGACTTCAAGTTTAGGAAAAAACACTACTGTTTGAGTTTTTCTGTTGGCCTCTAACTTTAAATACTTCATTGGCCAGTTGCTAACCAATACAGTTTTTGGCCAAGATCCTGTTTATATTGGCACCAAATGTGTGTATCACAAGCAGTTTGTGTGTTTTGGGGCATGTGTGTATATGTGTGTGAATCTGTATATGTTACAAACTCCAGAACTTTTGAGCACAAGTTCTTATGCTCTGCTTTTTGCAGATTGTTCTGTCTGTAGACTGAACCTGCAGGCAAAACATCCATGTGCATGAATAACTTGTTGTCAGGCCACCCTCTCCCATCACAGACACCCTCTGGCTTGGCCTGACCTGGCATGGAGCTCTCTGGCTTCCCTGGCCCCCTGTCCTACTGAGTAATGAATGAGTGAGATGGCCTCTGCCCAGTGAAAGGGGCTCGGGGGACAGTGGGTGCTTTCTGTGTCACCTCAGTCCGCAGGACCAGAAGGCGAATCATCAGGAATGCTTGGGATGAGGAGGAATTTGCTCCTAGCTTGAGCCAGGAAGGCTCCATGTTTCTGTGGCTTGGCATTAAGCAAACAGCTGCTTTTTTGTTCTCTCCTCAAATTATTTGTCCAAACAGAAGGTAACTGTCATGGGGAGAAGAGTACAATTTTTGCGGTGCTTGCCCCTCTGTGTGCCTCTTCTCACAGCGTGCTCTCTGATGGTGTGCATTTCCACAGTGCAGTGTCGGGTTTCCAGCTGACAGCAAGGCAGGGTCTGCTGCCCTGCAGTGTAAAAGCCACCCTCTGCCTCTCTGAAGCCTCCTGACCCGGCGCAACATCAGAGCTAAAGGCCAGTTTCCCAGGATGGCATCTTCCCTGTCCAAAATCCCCAAGGATTTCCTAAGTCTGTAAATCATGAACTGAGAAACACTCCCTTGGAGACTGAAAGTTTGGAAAATCAGTGAATCCTAGAGGAAAGAAGATGCTCCCTCAAATCACATTTCTTTAGAAAATTTTGTAGTTGGTTCTTCTGCCTGGCAAAGGATTGTTATTTAATTGCGAGTCATCCTTTAGAAAAGACTTGGGTTATTAGTTTGCATGTCATTAGAATATGGTAAAATATGCTAAACAACACAACTAAACGATACAGAATTTAATCTTCCTCTGAGGCTTATTGGGATTAGGCCATGTCCTTATCTGCCCAGCACACTCATGACTCTTCTTCAAGACTTGGGGCAAATGTCACCTTTCTAGTGGGGCCCTCCCCTGTCACCTGACCCAGAACTGCCCTCACCTGCTCTGCAGAATTAGGGCAGCCTCATCCAAGTCCCATAACTCTCCTAGTACTGGCACATCACAATGTTTACACTTTCTGTTCCGAAATAATTTCAGACTTATAGAAAAAGTTGCAAGAAGAGGATAAAGATTTCCCATATACCAACATTTCTCAACCTTTTTCTCATTATTGCCGCCTTTCCCCCAACCCTTTCTAGATTTTTTTTCCTAATTACCTTCTGCCATGAAATTTTAATACCACAGATTTGCTGTAAATATGCTTGTGAACTCTCTGTATGTCTGAGCTTTACATGGAAAAAGAGTGAGTTTTGTTGCCCCCAAGAACAATTTCCATTCTTGTGAGCACAGTATTGCCTTCTGGAGAATGTATGCTGTATATCCTTTACCTAGACTCCCCACATGCTAGAATTTTCTCATATTTGCCTTATTGTTTTTTCTCTAAATATGTGTTGTTGTGTTGTTTAGTTGCTAAATTGTGTCCAGTTCTTTTGTGATCCCACAGGCTGTCCATGTCTGCAGGTAACACTAGTGAAGTGGATTGCCATTTACTTATCTGGGGGATCTTCCTGACCTAGGAATCAAAGCCGTGGGTCTGTGTCTCCTGCATTTCAGGTGAGTTCTTTACTGCTGAGCCACTGGGGAAGCCCCTAAATATGTGTGCATACACACACACACACACATATATGTACATAGAAACATACACATTTATTTATACAGATATTATAATATATATTTTTCTGAATTGTCTAACAGTAAGTTGCAGACATGATGCTAAATAATTTAGAAAGTGTTCTTGTAAACAAAGGCTTTGTCTTTGCATTTTAACAAAAAAAATTTTTTTTAACATTTCCATCTTTTCCATATGGCTGTGAGTTTCTCAGGGTCTACAACCTGATTTTTACTATCTTTGGAGACTGAGTACCAGGATAGGGCCTAGCATATAGAAGGAGCTACTATAAAGTGATACATTTCATTGGAATATAGCATATGCCATGCATTTTGATATAATTTCCATAAATTTTAATAGATATGATGAAATTTTTTCTCTTAGTATAAAATATATAATGTAAAATATCATATGCTATACATAAAAATGCAAAACATTTTTATTTATAAATGAATGGAAATCTCAGGCTCATCAGTATAAACTTCAATCACAAAGTAGTCTATAGTTTCAGAAACTAGAAGAAATTGCACTGAAAATTTTCAGACTTTGGAAGTTGCTTTAAAAATAGCAAATAGCAACCAAGAAACTATTCACCTGGTGTCAGTGTCATAGAAAAATGACACCTGGAGTTGTCCAAGTGTGGCACTTGCCACCTGGTCTCAGCATCTGTGTTACTCTTTGGGAGACAGTGGAATACAGTAATTCAAACGCTGTCCTGTCTTTTTGCATTCACTCATAAAGATTTATTGACAACCTTCCATTGACAAGCAGGTATCAGAGGATCCTGAATTTTAGTTTTCATTTTCTATGTACTGAAATGTTGCCTAACCTACATTGGCCTTGATTTCTTTGATGTGAAATGGATATCAATATATTGTGTTGTCCTGTGCTTCTGCACATTGCTTAATGTGATATAGGATATGCTGGGGACTGACTCTTCATGGATTTTAGAATGATAAAATGTAGAACAAAATTCCAGGGGCTAAGATGACCCAAATAAGACTTATTTCCAAGAATTTGGCATCATAGGTGTGAATATACTTGGTATGAATAGATACTCATCCCACAAAATATGTGTTGATGTACAAAACAGGTAGCTGATGTACAAAAGATGTAAAATATGTATGTTAGGTTAATTTATTTCAAAATAAATTATTTTGCTGAATTACATTTTACCAAGGAAACATTGACAACCCTAAGCATAAATGAGAAAAAGAAATAAGTATTTGCTGCTGTGACCACTATTTAAAGATTTTTTGACTTTCCTGAAGATTGCAAAACCCCACTGTTTCCTTGTGTCTTGTCGAGTCCATGCAGTCTGCTCACCAGATTACCCCAAATATCATCTGAGAGTCCTTGAACTTGAGGGAAGAAGCTTGGGTTGGGGGAGCTGAGAATAAGCTGTGACATTCGATGGTTAGAGCTCTAGTAAGACTATATCAAAGACTAATTTTGTTGAAATCATAGTATTCACAATTGATGTTTCCATACTTTGTGCCTTTCATGTCCTCCACAGCAAATGGACAAGAGAAGCTATTTACATCTTCCAAACCCTGAGACAAGACACCCTGGGACAAATCACTGTGAGGACTTTAGCCAGTTACGGCAGAAGGTCCCGCATCACTGAGTCTGGAGCTGGAGGAGTCCAGGTGAGTGAGATCTCATCCTGTAATGTTGTAGACAAAGTTAAGTCCCTGTGGATGGAGGTGACTTGGTTATGGTCACAGAACAAGTTACTGGCAGAACTAAGACGAAAGTCCAGGTTCAGCCCCTAGTCTTGGCACTAGGACACTTTCTTTTTTTAAGTGCCCTCCTTGGAAAATTTAAAGATTAGTAGATGAGAAAATGTTTTATTCCCACTTCTTCGAAAGAAATGTTCTGAATAAATTTAAATACCTTATCCACCATTACTTGAGATGATCAAAGGGTCTGATTAGATATCATACTAAACTCGTGAGATTAAGAAACAGAATCAGTATCCTCATCTATTTTTAATTTCCCCGTTTTGCAGATGAGAAAAATAGGGTCTAGTTGCACTATTTTTGGCACTGTGAATTTTCCTTGAAGATCTAGCAGAGTTTGGATGAGGATTTTTATCTAACTCAGTTATCTGTGGAGTTTCTACTAGATTTCACTGTTCCTTAGTGGTGGGGCTAGGTATTTTGGACAAGTGAAGTTTGATTTCACTTCTTTTTCATGTTTCCTTATGCGTATCTTTTCTTTAAGCCTCAAGGTAACCAATTGGAGTATATATTGGAACTCTTTTCTTCCCCATAACTAGGCTTTTCCCTCTCTTACTAACACTATGCTGCATGTACTAGACTGCCAGACCTCTCTGTCTTTTGAAACATATCCATCCTCTGTCTGACTCCCTTATAGTCCCGTTCATCTGCTGTTGGGCACAGTGGGTCCCAATAGGTTCATCATAAAAGTGATCTATACCAGTGAATAGAATAGGCAGTGTGTTAGTCTATCCATATAGCTTGATGCCATAACTAATTAAATGTGTATATAGTGTAAGCAATTCCCTCCCTTGTGGTAAACTGTTTTTGAAATTTTAACTCCCTTTATTTAAAAAATTACATTTGCAGCAAAACAGATAAGACACAAAGTGACTGATGAAAAACTGAGAACGTTCTTCTATTTTGCAGGAGACACCAGCAGTTATTTTGCCAGAGGTATTGATCAGCCAGAGAATACACGTCTGTGAACTGGGTAAGTCCAGGGGCAGGATTGGAGGCAGGTTTACCTGAAGTAAGCAACAATGTCCGGTGGAATGAGGAGCCTAACATTCTAGGTGACAATTTTTACATCCATTTCACTGGAAATATGGTTGAGTTCCTTGGTAGGAAAATGTATTTTGGGGGCACTATGGCCTCAGAACCAGCAGAGTTCCAAGAATGAGAAGTAAGCATTTAAAAAGTCCAGCACTGGGTGAAATACTAAGTGTTCCTTTCCTCTTTCTGCACTTTCGTTGGTGGAAGCATGTTTTCCAGCTGTGGAAGAATCACTGTATATTGGTCACTGGTGCACAGTGTATGTCACATCCTACTGTCGCTCAGTTGTGTCTGACTCTGTGACCCCACCACCTGCAGCATGCCAGGCCTCCCTGTCCTTCACTATGTTGTATTCTACAGGACTCAGTCCAGACTTGGAATATGGTATCTTCCATTTGGAGCTGAAACTGAGTGTCCAAGTCTGTTTTACCATTCTGTGAGACTGGCTACATAGTAACACAATGGATGCCATAAGCTCAGTCTGTTGCCTCACTTTTTTGGTTGAAAATTAGGCAAGACACAGAAAGAAAACCATTAAATAAAATGTGATCATTGAACTTCATCGAAGTTCAAAGCTTCTTCCCTTTGAGAAGCTATTAAGAAAATGAGGTAAGTCACAGATTAGGGGAAAGTATTCATAATGAAACTGAGTGTCCAAGTCTGTTTTACCATTCTGTGAGACTGGCTACATAGTAACACAATGGATGCCATAAGCTCAGTCTGTTGCCTCACTTTTTTGGTTGAAAATTAGGCAAGACACAGAAAGAAAACCATTAAATAAAATGTGATCATTGAACTTCATCGAAGTTCAAAGCTTCTTCCCTTTGAGAAGCTATTAAGAAAATGAGGTAAGTCACAGATTAGGGGAAAGTATTCATATTTATATAGCTGACAAATGACTTGTTTACAAATATATAGAGGACTTTAACAACTCAATAAGAAAATCAATTGACAAGGGGCAAAATTTGAACAGAGACTTCACAAAAGATAAAAAAAAAATCTAATAAACCCATCTCTACATCATTAGACATCAAGGAATGAAAATTAAAACTACAATTAAATAGTTCTAAACTACACCTATTAGAATAGCTAAAATTTAAAACATTGACAGTACTAGATATTGGAGAGGATAGGCAGCAGCTGGATCTCTCCTATATTTTGATGAGATTATAAGATGGTATTTTGAAAAATAGTGCATTGATTTCTTTCAGAGTTAAATATGCACTCACCATATGCCCTCAAAATTCTACTCCTTCAGTATCTACCCAAGAGAAACGAAAACATATGTCCAAACAATACTCTACAAGTATATTTATAACAGCTTTATTCATGAGAACTATAACCTGGAAACAAGCCAAATGTTTATTAATGGACAAAAAAATTGTGGTGTGTCCATACACTGTGTTATTTCTCATTAATGAAAAGGAGCAAATTGCTAATATTACTGACACATGTGACAGAATGGAGCAGTCTTAAAAATATTATACTGAATGAAAAAGATCCCAATACAAAAGAGTTAATACTGCCTGATTCCATTTATGTAAGACTCCAGAAAAGATAAATCAAGTATATAATGACAGAATTAGTGGTTGCCTGGGGCTAGGTTCAGGGACTGGGATAGGGATTGGTGTGAAGGGGCATAGGAAGCATTCTGGTTGGAAGAAAATGTTCCTTGTCTTGATTGTGCTGTGGTTTATCAGGCATATAAATTATCAAAAGTCATTGAAATGTGCACTAAAATGGGCTTGTTTTATTGTATTGTACTTACCTCATACAATAAAACAGATGGAGAAGTTCTATATAATTAGCAAGAACAAGAACTGGAGCTAACTGTGGCTCAGATCATCAGCTCTTTATTGAAAAATTTAGGTTTAAATTGAAGAAAGTAAGGAAAACCACTAGGCCATTCAGGTATGACTTTAATCAAATCCCTTATGATTATATAGTGGAGGTGACAAATAGATTTAGGGGATTAGATCTGGAAGATAGAGTGCCTGAAGAACTATGAATGGAGGTTTGTAACATCATGATACAGGAGGCGGTGATCCAAACCACCTCAAACAGAAAGAAATGTAAGAAGGCAAAGTGGTAGTGTGAGGAGGCTTTACAAAGAGCTGAAAAAAGAAGAGAAGTGAAAGTCAAGGAAGAAAGGGAAAGATATACTCATCTGAATGCAGAGTTCCAGAGAATAGCAGTGAGAGATAAGAAGGCCATCTTAAATGAACAATGCAAATAAATAGAAGAAAACAGTAGAACTAGAAAGACTAGAGATCTCTTCAAGAAAATTAGAGATAGCAAGGGAACATTTCATGTGAAGATGGGCACAATAAAGGACAGAGATGATAAGGACATGACAGAGGCAGAAGAGATTAAGAAGAGGTGCCAAGAATATACAACTATACAAGAAATGCATATGGTGATTGCAGCCATGAAATTAAAAGACGCTTACTCCTTGGAAGGAGAGTTATGATGAACTTAGACAGCATATTAAAAAGCAGAGACATTACTTTGCCAACAAAGGTCCATCTAGTCAAGGCTGTGGTTTTTCTTGTGGTCATGTATGGATGTGAGAGTTGGACTATGAAGAAAGCTGAGCACTGAAGAATTGATGCTTTTGAACTGTGGTGTTGGAGAAGACTCTTGAGAGTCCCTTGGACTGCAAGGAGATCCAACCAGTCCATCCTAAAGAAGATCAGTCCTGGGTGTTCATTGGTAGGACTGATGCTGAAGCTGAAACTCTAATACTTTGGCCACCTGATGTGAAGAGTTGACTCATTTGAAAAGACCCTGATGCTGGGAAAGATTGAGGGCAGGAAGAGAAGGGGACGGCAGAGGATAAGATGGTTAGATGGCATCACTGACTCAGTGGACATGGGTTTGGGTGGACTCCAGGAGTTGGTGATGGACAAGGAGGACTGGCGTGCTGCAGTTCATGGGGTCGCAAAGAGTCAGACATGACTGAATGACTGAACTGAACTGAACTAAACTGATAGAAAGAAATGTTTTAATCACCTTGATACCCATGATGGTGTGGTCACTCACCTGGAAGTACACATCCTGGAGTGTGAAGTCAAGTGTGCCTGAAGAAGCATTACTATAAACAAAGCTAGTGGAGGTGATAGAATTCCAGCTGAGCTAATTAAAATCCTAAAGGTGATGCTGTGAAAGTGCTGCACTCAGTGTTTTAGCAAATTTGGAAAACTCAGCAGTGGGCATAGAACTGGAAAGGGTCAGTTTTCATTCCAAGTCTAAAGAAAGGCAATGCCAAAGAATGCTCAAACTACCACACAATTGCATTCATTTCACATGCTAGTAAGGTTATGCTCAAAATCCTTCAAGCTAAGCTTTAACAATACCTGAATTGAGAACTTCCAGATGTACAAGCTGGATTTAGAAAAGGCAGAGGAACCAGAGATCAAATTGCCATCATTTGTTGGATCATAGAAAAGGCAAGAGAATTCCAGAAAAACATCTACTTTCCCTTCATTGACTATGCTAAAGCCTTTGACTATGTGGATCACAACAAACTGTGGGAAATTCTTCAAGAGATGGGAATACCAGACCACCTTACCTATCTCCTAAGAAACCTGTATGCAAGTCAAGAAGTAACAGTTAGGACTTGACATGGAATAACTGACTGGTTCAAAATTGAGAAAGGAGAACAACAAGGCTGTATATTGTCACCCTGTTTATTTAACTTATATGCACAGTACATCATGGAAAATCCAGGGCTGTATGAATCACAAGCTGGAATCAAGACTTACTGGAGAAACACCAAAATAACTCTCAGATATGTAGATTATACCATTCTAATGGCAGAAAGTAAAGAGAAACTAAAGAGTCTCTTGATGGTGAAAGAGGAGACTGAAAAAGCTGGCTTAAAACTCAACATTAAAAAACTAAAATCATGGCATCCGGTCCCATCACTTCACTTCATGGCAAACAGAGGGAGAAAAAGTGGATGCAGTCATAGATTTTATTTTCTTGGGCTCCAAAATCACTGGAAATGGTGAGTGCAGCCATGAAATTAAGACACTTGCTCCTTTGACGGAAAGCTGTGATAAACCTAGAGAGTGTATTAAAAAGCAGTGACATCACTTTGCCAACACAGATGTGGATAGTTGAAACTCTAGTTCTTCCAATAGTCATGTATGAATGTGAGAATTGGATCATAAAGAAGGCTGAGTGCTGAAGAATTGATGCTTTTGAATTGTGGTGCTGGAGAAGGCTCTTGAGAGGCCCTTGGACTGCAAGAAGGTCAAGCCAGTCAATACAAAGGAAATCAACCCTGAATATTCACTGGAAAGACATCTGATGCTTAAGCTAAAGCTCCAATAGTTTGGCCAGCTAATGAGGAGAGCTGACTCACTGGAAAAGCCTCTATGTTGGGAAAGACTGAAGGCAAAAGAAGAAGGGGGCATCAGAAAATGTGATGATTAGATAGCATCACTGAATCAGTGGACATGAATCTGAGCAAACTCCGGGAGTTAATGAAGGACAAGGGAGCCTAGAGTGCTACAGTAAATTAGGTTGCACAGTTAGATTCAACTTAGCAACTGAACAACAACTTATACCTCAGGGAACTTTATTTTTTAATCAAAAGTGTGTACTTATATGATATTGGATATAATCACCTTGTGATTCTATCAGAACTCGAATTCTTCATTGTGAATCGTCTTTCAGGGATTGACATGGATTCCAACGAGCACCCTAAACACTTCAGGCTCCATTAGATTCATTAGTCAGAAGACCTACTGGCAGAATGACTTGTGTTGTGGCCTGAATCAGCTTCTCCAGCTTTGGACTCCACTCAAGACTGAGTAACCTTATGCCTTACTCAGTAACATGGTCAGAGGAGGACATCCGTATGTGGTATGTATTGATCCAACAAAGGCCAATAAGTGTTGCTCATTCTTAGTGGTGATGTATGTATGATACAGCAGTATTTCTTTCATCTTAGAGGAACTATTCTAGTATTGCAGAAACATGAGCTTCTAGAAACGCCCCTGAGATCCATGAATTTCCAATGGATGTATCTCCCCATTTGTGACACATGTATGCTTTACCGAAATATCTGCTCCTGTCTGCTTACCTGGTTAGTTAGCCTGGTGTCAGCTAAACTGGTCCTGTAGAACATTCCATGGAATAACAAGAGGATCAACAATCTTTCCTGATCTAAATTATGGCACAAAGCAGAATCCTGAGGCCAGGGTGGTGAATGTGTACTGTTATCCCTGTCAGATAAAAGCAAGTTTCTTCTGATAGAGAGTATATGTTCACCAGGTCAGCAGCATCAGATAACTAATTCGGTGACTTGGTGACAACCTCTTCTGCTGGCTCAGCTATTACTCATGCCAGTCGTGGGAATTATGAGTCAGATGAGAGAGAGCCATTTATATGAGGTCGTGGGGGAGATATTTTGGGAAATGTGACTTTTCCTCATACCATATCTCTTTATTAATTATGACAGCCCCACTGTGTGATCTGGCCATTGATACTATGATAACTTAGACTTGCAGGGAACTTTAAGTTATAAAGAAATAGCTTACAAATATAGTTATTCACATTTCCTTCACAATAGGTCTATGGAACAGATAGAGCAGATATTATTTTCTTAAAAAAAATCATTTATTTAGCTGCACTGGGTCTTAGTTGCAGCATGCAGGATCTTCTTGTTCCATTACCAGGGATTGTACCTGGGCCCCCTGCATTGGGAGTGCAGGGTCTTAGCCACTAGACTACCAGGGAAGTCCCAAGGGCAGATATTATTTTTGAATTTGAAATGACTGATATAAGACAGTGTCAGGATTTGAGTGTAGATCTCTCTGATTCCACAACTGAGTTGCCACCATGCCCCTTAAAGCAATGCCGTTCCTAATATGTGGGTTAAATTCAGTTAAACATAATGGTGAGAAATGATATCTACGCAGCACTTGGTACAAGATTGAAGGTTCACTTGATGTTGGTGTTTAGTTTCTAAGTCTTGTCTGACTCTTTACAACCCTGTGGACTGTAGCCTGCCAGGCTCCTCTGCCCACGGGATTTCCCAGACCAGAATACTGGAGCAGGTTGCCACGCCCTCCTTTAGGGGATCTTCCCAACCCAGGGATCGAACCAGTGTGGCTTCTTTACTGCTGAGCCACCAGGGAAGCCCACTAAGTGGTGGCTCCTGCTAAGACTGACATACATACATTTAGGATGTGCCAAGTACTGGGAATACAGATGAGGTCCTCCCCTTAAGGAGCGTGGTGTGGGAGGATAAAGCAGAACTTGCTGAGGCATATGCTTCCAAGATTGCCTCAAAAAGCCAGCTGCCACTGCTGCTGCTAAGTCGCTTCAGTCGTGACTGACTGTGCAACCCAATGGACGGCAGCCTACCAGGTTCCACCGTCCCTGGGATTCTCCAGGCAAGAACACTGGAGTGGGTTGCCGTTTCCTTCTCCAGTGCATGAAAGTGAAAAGTGAAAGTGAAGTCGCTCAGTCATATTCGACTCTTAGCAACCCCATGGACTGCAGCCCACTAGGTTCCTCCATCCATGAGATTTTCCAGGCAAGAATACTGGAGTGGGGTGCCGTTGCCTGCTCCCTGATTAAAAAAAGAAAAAAAAAAAAAAAAAAAAGGTCACCATTTGAATTCTGTTTAGGCCGGGCAAATTAAAGCTGGTGGTGGAATGAATGCCCAGGGTTCTTTATGGATCAGAGTTCTATCCCTTCTCTAATGCAGGGCCCTTCTCAGGTAGGGCCCTCCCACCCTCAGTGATTTGCTCTGAAAGCGACACCCACAGAGCAGGTTGCTTTGGGGAGAGGAGTACAGTGATCACTGTAACATTCCATTTTTCAGTTTAGCCAGTGATCATCGCCTTATTTCTTGGATCTAATGTGACTTATTGAGGTATAAAAATCAACTGGAACACAGGGGAGAACACCCTGGAATGAGCTTCCTGCCTCTGTGGGGTCACCCAGGAAACGTCCATATTCATATCACTTCTCAGTGTTCATGGGACAGAAGAGTCAGATGGGTTGGGGGTGGCAGAGGAGGCCTGCAGAGAGGCAGAGTAAAATTGCTTATGCAGTCCAGGGAGGGAAGAGGCTGACCTGGGCATTAGAGAGGTTTCTGTGACACCCAGATGCTCCGGAGGTGCCCTGGTGCCACCAAGGGCTTTCCCCAAGGGAGGACGAGAAGCATTCCGAGCGGCTGCTCAGGGTCTGCGTGGCGCTGAGAGTGGCCTGGTTTGGCTGGATTTCTCTTGTTTTTGTTTTTCTGTTTTTCAGAAACAGTCACCAAATTCCCATCATTCTTTGTATGCAACACCCATTAAACCTAAGCGATTTTCCAAGACAAAGAAAACACCATGTCTGGGAACACGTGCCAATAAGAAGTACATGACCTCCTCTTGCTGGGGCACTGGTATTTCTAAAGCAACAAATGCTTGATATTGAATATCCCATCAAGGCTCCCTTCCGAGCAGATCCAACAATTGTCCTGGGGAAGAAACAATCTGAGAAATGCCCCCAGACCGTTATGGGGTGCCCACAAAAACAGCTCATCAGATTCTTCTCCCTAATCAGGAAGGCAGGGGGTAGTGTGTGTATGTATGTGTGTGTGTGTCTGTGTGCGCGCATGGTGATAGAGGTGCTTGGCATGGTGCTTGAGATCCATCGTTGTCCCCTTATCAACCCCTGTAAAAACACAGCACAGCTTCTCTCTGAGAACATTTTCCAACCAGAGGTCTCTGCCTCAAGGCAAATATATCGACTCTTCTGTGAAGGCCCTTCGCAGGCCTTCTGGAAGCTGAGCGCCCTCACTTGGCTAAGTAAATATCAAAGTGCCGGGGCTTGTGAGCAGGTGGAGCTGAGCCTGGTGGGCCTGAGCCTCAGCCATGGCCTTTCTGATCCTTTGTTTTTTAGCAGCAAGTGGAGGCGAAGGCAAAGGTGGAGGGAAGGGAAATGTGATCTCCAGTGAATTGCGGTGTTCTGCTTTCTCTAATCCTATTCAGGTGGTGACTGTAGCAAAAAGGAGAAACAGGCCAATATATAGGATGCAGAAAAACCCTGATTATTACCCCAATGAATGTGCATTGGCGGAATCGAATTCAAGTCTCAGTGATTCATTACTAATGGGTCCCAAGTTCTGACCCAGGGTGGAGGTGGGGCTCTTGTGAAGGCAGAGATGGTGGCTGAGGGAGGGTCTCCGCCCTGGAGAGGAACTGGGCCCGGAGCAGGCGGCCCCTGAGCCTGGCCCAGACCGCAGCTGGCCCAGGGCCGCTCTTCTTCCAGAACTGCCTACTGCACACCTGCGGCTCAGCTTCTCTTGTCTCAGAACTGTGCTGTTGGTGATTTATTCCACCCTGGAGCCTCCCAGAGGGAGGGCCCGGGGAGAGACTGTGCTCCATCTCCACCATTCCCCAGCGAGGACTCCCCAGTGAGGTGGCTGGAAAACGCTGTCTTGCGTGAATAATACGCCTTCCCCTTTTTGAAGATCTCAGAACACCTAGCAGACAGGATGCTCTTCGCCCTCAACCACTCCCTGAGGCTAAGTCAGGTTTTGATTTTCCCCTCCCTGCCTTTTTTTTTTTTTTTAATAGATGAGGAAATGACAGCACAGAGCAATTGGTCCCTGAAAGTGAATTGTGTTGGGGTAACAGGAAGCAGGCAGGGAAGAGCTGATTTGGTAAGAGTCCTTTTAGAGGCAGAAATTCTCTCAGCTAACCCCATGCTCAGTCAGCACAGACACACAAAAGGGATCCCAATCATTTAAAAGCTCCAGTCTACATAATAGCTTACCCCAGATGCTGGTCAATGCACAGGGCTTTTTTGTCTGTTTTAACTCACAGGAGGGTTCCCTTCTAAGAGGACACATAGAGGCAGAAATTCTCTCAGCTAACCCATGCTCAGTCAGCACAGACACACAAAAGGGATCCCAATCATTTAAAAGCTCCAGTCTACATAATAGCTTACCCCAGATGCTGGTCAATGCACAGGGCTTTTTTGTCTGTTTTAACTCACAGGAGGGTTCCCTTCTAAGAGGACACTTCTAGGTCACATAGAAATAGAATTGAAACCACAGCTAAGAATTGGAAAGGCCACAAGGAGAACTGTGCGTTCAAACTTCAGTCCTGTTGAGGTCAGGAAATGAAGGCAAAAATTCCCTGTCCCCAGATTTTTCTGCCAAATGAATGGAACAAGAAGGGAGACCCAGGAGTTTCTTTGTGGTAACTCGCTGTTAGGTAGTGGTGACTAGCCCCCAATTCTCTTTGGCCTTTATTATTGTGCAAATTCTTACTAACCTTTTAACTGCCCCCAGTTGACTCAGTGGTAAAGAATCTGCCTGCCAGGTAGGAGATGTGTGTTTAGTTTCTGGATCGGGAAGATCCCCTGGAGAAGGAAATGGCTACCCACTCCAGTATTCTTGCCTAGAGAAACCCATGGACAGAGGAGCCTGGTGGGCTACAGTCCATACGGTCACAAACAGTTGGACATGACCGAGCAACTAAACAACCTCATGCTACGGCAAAAATGATCTTTTACAAAACCAAACTCTTGTCCTGTCATTCCTGTACTTAAAGCACTCTGTGACATCTCATGGTCTTCAAAATAAAATTCAAACTCTTTAGAATAGCATGAAAGACCCCTATCTGTCCCACCAGATGCAGGAAACAGCCTGCTGCTTTTTATACTCAAGCTTATTCATTCATTCAAGACATCAGACTGTCATTGACTGGGTGTTGGATGTGTTATTCTCTCAGTCATCTCTGACTCTGTGACCCTGTGGACTGTAGCCCACCAGGCTCCTCTGTCCACAGGATTCTCCAGCAAGAATACTGGAATGGGTTGCCATTTCCTTCTTTAGGGTATCTTCCCAACCCAGGGATTGAACCCAGGTCTCCTGCATTGCAGGCAGATTCTTTGATTAAGGACTCAATATTTTTCAGTAGGTTTGCCAGGCACTGGGAATGTACTACTGCACTTGGTAGAGCCTAGAACGTGATCTGACCAAGACTCCAGGAATCCACCCCTAGCCCCAGAACTTACTTCTCTCTCTGCCCATCACTCTCTCCTCTTCCACCAGCTAGCTTTTCAGCTTCATGAATTTTCTTCTTCATTTCTCTAAGATGCCTCTCTTGAATTTTCTGATAGCCCATGGTGCTGTAATTAGGTACTTATCTGTTTTCCCCCTTTGTGTATGAGATTTTTGAGCACAGGAACTTTGTCTTGTTCATAGCACCCCACATAGGACCAGCTCATGGTAGATGACTCTAGAAGTCATGGTTCCACAGCCACACTGGTTTTGGCCAATGTAGGGTGATGTAGGGGCTCTGGAAGAGAAACCTCTAAACACACTGTCCCTTGTTTTCTCCTTGGTGTCATATCTAGACATGATGCCTGGCGCTGCTGCAGACGTCTTGCTGTCCAAGTGGCACTAGCTTTAGAAAGAAGCCAGTAACGAGGGCAGCAGGGCAGAGAGTTGCAAGTAACCTCAGCCTGGGATCCTCCTACATCTGGACCTGAAGTTACGTATATAGCAAATTTCTCATGGTTTAAGCCATCTGATTTAAGGTCTTTTCTTTCCTTCTTTTTCTTTTCCCTCCTTCTCATCTTCCTCCTTCTTTTACTTTTTCTTTTAGCTTTTATTTTTTGCTGCCCACATCTTTCTAACTGATTTGTAACTTAGTACCAGTCTTTGGTTGGACTGACAGTGGAGGGCCTAGCCAACTGAGTCTAGCTGACAGCATCTGCAAGCATCTGCAATTAATTGTTTTCATTTAAAGGTCTTATTTTCCCTGCTAAGCTATAGATTCTTCTGAGGGGAGGAAGTGATTTTGTCTCATATTGTCCTGTTATTCTCTTCTTTGAAGGATCTACCTAATGCCTATTATCACTGTGAAGAAGGCTGAGTGCCGAAGAATTGATGCTTTTGAACTGTGATGTTGGAGAAGACTCTTGACAGTCCCTTGGACTGCAAGGAGATCCAACCAGTCCATTCTGAAGGAGATCAACCTTGGGGTTTCTTTGGAAGGAAAGATGCTAAAGCTGAAACTCCAATACTTTGGCCACCTCATGCGAAGAGTTGACTTACTGGAAAAGACCCTGATGCTGGGAGGGATTGGGGGCAGGAGGAGAAGGGGACGACAGAGGATGAGATGACTGGATGGCATCACTGACTCGATGGACGTAAGTCTGAGTGAACTCTGGGAGATGGTGATGGACAGGGAGGCCTGGCGTGCTGCAATTCATGGGGTCACAAAGAGTTGGACACGACTGAGCGACTGAACTGAACTGAAAAATATTGAGTCAAACTGAACTGAATTGGCATTTTCAAATACTGTTTTCTCCTTTTTCTTAACCCTCAATATATCACTTATCTTTATGCCACATAGTTTAGTATTTTGTGCTATATGATGGTTCTTACGTTGATTCCCACTGAAAGTCTTACACTCCCCAAGAAGATGTTAAGGTTCTAGAGAACAGCATCTGAGTCTCATCTTGTATTTCTTTGATGTCCCTTGTAGTTCACAGCATTTGTAGGACTCACAGAAGCATCTAACAACTTCCTGATGAACCTTTGCTCTGAAATCTTGCAAACATTACACCCTACCAAGGTTTTCAGTTATGCACTCTTTCATGTTTGTCTCAGTTCATGATGGCAAAAGTTCTCACCATCTTTGCCGGATACCTTATAGACATAGAGTACCTTCTGTTCCTTCCCATGTGGCTAGAGACGACATCAAATAAAGCCTTTGTGACTAATGAAGGAGAATATTGAAGTATTGTCTCCCCACAGATCACAATTCCACAAAGCAATTTTGGTGAACTTAAACCTCTCAAGGACTATTGTGATGGAGGTGGAACTAACATTCAAAATATTGTTTGGAATGAAGGGCAGCTTTTGGAAGTGACACCACACACTGATCACTTTGTTTAGCCATAAAGACTGCTTTGCTATTAACTGTGGGTAGTTCCAGAGCCTAGTTTTCTTTCTCATCTCCAAGACATTTCTATTTTTGAAGCTCTACTTCTTAGGTATGTTCTTCTGGGTTTCTAAAGAAGTCTACAGTCATAATTACTGTTTGCTGAAAGGACACTTGGTGCCTTGTTTTTTATCCCTTAGAAGGTCCACTGACAAGATGCTCCAGCTGCCTGTTTTTCACACATTTTTCCGTGACTGAGATTCAACAATACAACTCAGCAGTTTAAATTATTTAAACAAGCTCCCAACAAATAAAAAGTCAGGGAGAAGTAAACACAGGGACCTATACATTCTTATTTTTCAATGCCTCTTTGAACATTGCTTTCCCTCTCTTGATGATGGATTTTGACTCTGGTTATAATAACACTATCTCTTAGAGAAAATATTTTTAAAAAACCATGAAACCAAGAGAAAGCAGGAATTAAGAATCAACAAATTTGTCCTCATTTTTCCCTCCCTCCGTATATGTCTGACTGGTTTTGCTCTCCAAATCTGATGAACAAGTTTTCCTTTTGAAGAATGGTCATGTGTTCTTTGGGTTAGTTTGCAGCCAGGTATGTGAAGGTGTTAATAAATTACATGTGTGCTTAGGTGTCAGGAACATCCATAGTATAATCGAGGGGATGCCAAGAGCAGGGCTTTTAATTTAATCTCCTGCGTCAAGTACTGTACAGTTCAGTTCAGTTGCTCAATTGTGTCCGACTCTTTGCAGCCCCATGGACTGCAGCACGCCAGGCCTCCCTGTCCATCACCAACTCCCAGAGTTTACTCAAATTTGTGTCCATTGAGTCGGTGATGCCATCCAGCCATCTCATTCTCTGTCGTCCCCTTTTCCTCCTGCCTTCAATCTTTCCCAGTATCAGGGTCTTTCAAATGAATCAGTTCTTTGCATCAGGTGGCCAAATGATTGGAGTTTCAGCTTCAGCATCAGTCCTTCCAATGAATATTCAGGACTGATTTCCTTTAGGATGGACTGGTTGGATCTCCTTGCAGTCCAAGGGACTCTCAAGAGTCTTCTCCAACACCACAGTTCAAAAGCATCAATTCTTCGGCACTCAGCTTTCTTCACGGTCCAACTCTCACATCCATACATAACTACTGGCTTTGACTAGATGGACCTTTGTTGGCAAAGTAATGTCTCTGCTTTTTAATATGCTAACTAGGTTGGTGATAACTTTTTTTCCAAGGAGTAAGCGTCTTTTAATTTCATGGCTGCAATCACCATCTACTGGAATTTTGGAGCCCCCCAAAATAAAGTCTCTTCCTGTTTCCACTGTTTCCCCATCTATTTGCCGTAAAGTGATGGGACTGGATGCCATGATCTTAGTTTTCTGAATGTTGAGTTTTAAGCCAACTTTTTCACACTTCTCTTTCACTTTCATCAAGAGGCTCTTTAGTTCTTTGCTTTCTGCCATAAGTGTGGTGTCATCTCCATATCTGAGGTTATTGATATTTCTCCCAGCAATCTTGATTCCAGCTGTGCTTCATCCAGCCCTGCATTTCTCATGATGTACTCTGCATATAAGTTCAATAAACAGGGTGACAATATACAGCCTTGACGTACTCCTTTTCCTATTTGGAACCAGTCTGTTGTTCCATGTCCAGTTCTAATTGTTGCTTCCTGACCTGCATACAGATTTCTCAAAAGGCAGGTCAGGTGGTCTGGTATTCCCACTCTTTCAGAATTTTCCACCGTTTGTTGTGATCCACACAGTCAAAGGCTCTGGCATAGTCAATAAAGCAGAAATAGATGTTTTTCTGGAACTCTTGCTTTTTCCATAATCCAGCAGATGTTGGCAATTTGATCTCTGGTTCCTCTGCCTTTTCAAATCCAGATTGAATATCTGGAAGTTCACAGTTCACGTACTGTTGAAGCCTGGCTTGGAGAATTTTGAGCATTACTTTACTAGCATGTGAGATGAGTGCAATTGTGTGGTAGTTTGAGCATTCTTTGGCATTGCCTTTCTTTGGGATTGGCATGAAAACTAACCTTTTTCAGTCCTGTGGCCACTGCTGAGTTTTCCAAATCTACTGTACAACGAATGGAAATATCTCAACTTAAGGAAACTTGACATGTGAGACAGTGTGTTATGTGCCCGAGGGGATAAGAGATATTTCAGACATATTCAAACCCTACGGGTATACTATACGCAATCAAAAAAAGGTCGGGGGGACCTTTTTTTCAAAAATGGAAAAATTGTTTCACAAAAGTAATTCACTGAGAAATAGATTTAGCGTAGAGACTGAAATGTCTCATTCTCCATCTCTCATCCCAGAGATAGACACTGTTAAGAGTTTTGTTGAGACTTTCAGAATTTTTATTTGTATAGTATAATGCATGTGTATAGAAATGTGTATTTTTATGCAGTGGGATCATATTATATATATGGTTCTTTAACCTCTGTCAGTGCATCTAATTATCTTTGCTTTATTTCTCACTGGCTGTGTACTATTCCATTGTATGTGTGTATCACACTGCCTCATATTGACAGTGGGACCCAGTTCTATGAGTTTTTAAAATTGAAGTGTAGTTGTTCAGTCATTCAGTCATGTCTGACTCTGCGATCCCATGAACTGCAGCACTCCAGACTTCCCTGTTTTAGGTGTACAACCTAGTGATTCAATATATTCATAGATTATACTTTATTTAAAGTTATTATAAAATAATAACTGTATTCCTCTGTTGATGTACAAAATATCCTTGTTGCTTTCTCTGAGATATTTTTTACTCCAGTGTTGTAGTAAATATCCTTGTTCATTTATTTATTGCACTTGTTAAACCAGCTTTTTAGGAAGATCAGGGAAGATTTCAGAGCCTGAAGGATGGTGTGGCATGGGCAAGGATGGAAACCACAAGATGTAGTCTGGGGTCTGTGAATAGATGTCTTTGGGTGAAGTGTAGATTTTGTGGTTTCCATCTTGGGCAATTGACTCACAATAAAAAGTTTAGATGAAGGGGGAATTTGCAAAAGAACATGAAGTTCCTACAGTTAGACATTTTGAGGTTGCCATGATGCCATGATGCCTAAGAAGAAATATTAGATGTGGGAATGGAGGGTGTCAGGTAGATGGGAACCACCAGACAGGAGGAGGCCTCAGTTTCCAGTAAGCACTGAGAAAGCCATGGCACACAAAGGAGACATCATGGAGGATGACTCAGCAGGGCTGGGGATGACTCAGCAGGGCTGGGGATGATTCAGCAGGGCTGGGGGACCGACTGGATGTGACGGAAGTCAGGAAGCCATGTTTCCCTATCTACAATTTGGGGGACAACTTCCATCCCTCACAGTTAGTATGAGCACTAAGCAAAATAACAGGCAAACTTTTCATAAGTAACAGTCACTCCTGTAATACCACTTCACTGGGTTATGCACTTTCTCTGCAGTCCCCCAAATAATGGTCATCCCAGCAGGGCGCTAGGAGTTGTTCGTTTATGGAACAAAGAGGGTGAATTACAATGACCTTTTCAGGGAGCAACTGTGAAGTCACCGAAGGGGGTTGGCTCTGTTTTCCCAGTGATTCAGTGGAAACTTAAGAGTTTAACTTAAGAGTCACCTCCAAAGATGTGAATCTGGTCTAAATACTTTGGGGCACTTTCACATCTGTGGTTACTGAGTTAAATTTTCCCTTTTATCTATTTCAACACCCCCTATCGACCCCACTCCCCATCAAATTACAGAGATTTGTTTTTGCTTTTAGAGCAGAAAGGAAGGATGGGAAGACACATTCCAAATATTTAGTTAGTTTCAAAAGTATGTGTTATTCAAAGCACCTTCAAGTACTAGGTTTCTTGAAATAAGAAACTCTATCATCTCTCTCCGCTGTGTTCCCTTGGCAGGAACAGTAACCATCTACTTCAAGTGCAAAACACTCAGCTCTTTGCAGGGAAAGAATAACAGCCTGAGAGTTGGGAGAGGGGAATTCCAGGCTCAGCTCTCCTCATCCAGGTGGGAAGACTTCTCGGGGCCTCATGATCCTGATCAGTAAAATGAGAGGGCTGAACAGGAAGCCTTAGTTCTTTATTGGTAAGAAAGCACAACCTCTGGTTCACAGATCCCTTGTGAGGTTGATGGGGCAGTAGCACGAGCCTTGTTTTGCAGACTTGGAAATGGGAAACCCAAGAGGTGAGTGGCTTGGCTAAGCAGAATGTGATTTCCCTCCTCAGAGATAAGACCAGAGCCAGTGTCTGCCAGCTGATTACTAGCGGCAAACACTGTCATCTGAACAATTCTGCCTTTGATTGGGATGGAAACTTCTAGAAGGTCAGAGACCTGCTTCCTTCATGTGGAAACCACCTCCCATCCCTTGGCAGCCCCCATTATTTCTTCCCTTCCCAGTTCCACTCTTCACTCTTCATTCCAGCCACCACGAACTGCTTTGAGTTCTTCATATGGCCCCACTCCCTCTCACCTCCTGCTCTTTGCATAAACTGGGTGTATTTTTTTTTTTCCCTTGGAAAACTTTTCTCCCCATGAACCTTTTCCCCTAGTTAACTCCCCCTCCTCCTTCAGGCTTTTGTTCTGTCCTTGTCTCTTTCAGATAGTTTTCCCCAACTCTCCCTCCAAGCTATGTTAGAGATACTGTCTCTGAACTTTTCTAATCATTGTGGTGATAATATTTACCACCCTGCAAGGTGAAGTGCCTGTTAACTTACCAAAGTATATGAAAAATATACTCGATTTCAATGGCTTCAACCAGGTAAAAGCTTTTCTTTCATGTAACAAAAAATGTAGAAATATGCTCTCCAGATCAGTGTGGTAGCTTAACAGTCAACAGGGGCCAGATCCTTAAAGCTTTGTGCTCCAGTGTCCTTATTGTTGCCTCATGGTTCCAAGATGGCTGCTGGAGTGAAGCCATCATATCCATGAAAGGGGCAGGAAACAAAGGAAATATCTACCAGATGAGTCAGCCCCCTTAATGAAACTTTCCTATAAGGTCTACCAACAGTCATCTACTTGCCTATTCTAGGTTGGTAAATATAGTTTGTCAGTATCCTGAAAAACACTGGATGCTCTTGGGAAGGTACAGGAGAGAGAGCTGTTTGGTAAACAATCTGCACCTCTGTCATCTAAACTACTCAAGATGTGGTAGGCCATTCATGTCAGTCTGTGAGCAGACAAGTGAGGAAATGTAAGAATTTATGAACTTTTATAACATTGGCATGATGTGGCACCTGTCCACAATTATAGACAGTAAAACAGTAACATTTGGTTCTCTCCCACAGAGTTTGAGACGCCCTCCCTGCCACAGGTCCTCTATCTTCCCCACAAGACTGCAAGCATCAAGAGGGCAGGTAAGCTTTGCTTTCTGTTTTATTCATGGGTCCTGCTGCTATGACACGTAGTGAAGAGGTGGTTCACAAACCTGTGAGTCTGGATAATGCCAGAAACTCGGCCTCTGTGCACTAATGCTGAAATGAATCTTGGAGACAGTTTGGGGTGAAATAGAAAACAATAGAAAAAAAAATTGCTTTATCGCTTTGCCAGGCAAAGGGGGACACAGTGGGCTCCTGCCCTTGAAAACTGTGTGTACCTAGCCTGGAGGGTTTTTTCAGGCGTTTTATCGAATAGTTCAAGGGTAGGGTTGCTGATAAGATTAGGGTGTCTGCAGGGCCTGCACTCCTTTAATCTGGTCTCAGGTCACCTTCTCAATGAGCTGCTCTGGTTCCTTTAATCTAGTCTCAGGTGGTCTTCTCTGGCATGAAGACTGCTGACACCTTCCATTTATAGAAAGTTGATTCTATGAAGGACTTAAAAACATTGTTATGTGTATCACTTGGGGCTGAACGAGGACCCTGCCCCAAGGCTGCACTATTGTTTCTTGGCTACTCCTCCCTTGATTCTGCATCCCCTCCCTTCCTGGATGAGCAACTGTTCAAATCTGTGCTTTGAAACTCAGGGAATGTCATGGAGGCTAGAGTCTGTTCCCTATAAGAAATGGGATTACACACAACAGCTTCTGTACCCAGGAGCCCCACAGGGTCCTGCTGGGCTTCAAGGCTAAGCACTGATTGCATTTGTCACCATCTCATTCTTCCTCAGCTCACCTGCTCAGATGGTCTGAATTTCTCTCCTCTCCTGTGTCCCTTCATGATCTTGTGTTCTGGCTTCTCTCTTGCCCTACTCTATGACCCCTCTTTCTCGTCCAACTCTTGAATATGCCAACTCAGCCCTGAGCCCTTCTCTTTTCTCTTTCCACACCTTTTTCCTCTGGGGTTACCTACTTCATCAGCTTTCCTGCTTCTACAGGAGAAAGACCTCCAGATCTTGGCCTCAGGCTGAACTCTCTCTTGGCCCCTGGTATCTTCCAGGTGCTTGCTGGAGTGGGTCCAAAACTGAAGTCTCCCTTCTCCTAAGTTAGGCTGACTTCCCGACTCTTTCCCCAGAAATCAGTGGGATTTGATGAAGACCCAAGAGAGGCCAAGCCTTGAGAATAGATAAATCTAAACAGTTGGGGGAGATAGGATGTGCTTCTACATATGAGCAAAGGAGGCTCCCCACGCTCAGACCAGGCCCAGAGGGGCCCCTTCTGTAGGGCTCTGGGAAGGTGGTGCAGGCCCTGCTTGTGAAACTAGAATGCTTTCCGAACTAGGGAGGGAGGTGTGATTGAAGACACTTCCTCCCTCAAGGATGACCCTTCATCACAGTGAGCAATTGCTCTTCTCTAATTAAGTGCAAAGCCCACCCACTGTGAACTCACTCCCCAGGTCTGTCTAGGATTGCCCTGGCCTTCTCAGCTTGCTTCACAATCGATAGCTCTAGAAAAAGGAAGCTTTATTCACTGAAATTACAGATCAATGAGACAAGATTTGCATATAAGCTTAGTATATAAATCCTGGGGTGAGGTAATAATTTTTTTTTACCTGCTATCTCCTGATTTTCCCTCCCTTTCTGTTTTATCAGTTCATTCTCCCTTCTGCTCTTCTGTCCTTCTCTTCACTTCCTTTCCTTAAAGATTCCTACTTTCCCCACCCTACTCCTATGCACTTCCTCTAGGCCCTGTGTGATGATTATCTTCGAATTTGCCTCCTTCCACCCATCCCTGAGGGCAGAGACACTATTTCCCTCTGGGTCTGCAGATGAAGGCTTTCCTGATAGCTCAGTTGGTAAAGAATCTGACTCCAATGCAGGAGACCCTGGTTTAATTCCTGGGTCAGGAACATCCCCTGGAGTAGGGAAAGGCTACCCACTCCAGTGTTCTGGCCTGGAGAATTCCATGGACTACAGTCCATGGGGTTGCAAAGAATTAGACACAACTGAGCAGCTTTTCACTTTGACTTCTCCAGAGTGAGCTGGGCATGGGGGTTTGGGGGCTTCCTCATGGCCTATGCTCAGCACTGTTCTTTGAACTGATATATCTGTTTACTGAACAACCTCTCCTGTCCCTCTCTTTCTCCATTTTTTCTTCTTCTCTCTCCTAGCTTTTCCTTTCATTTACCTTCCTTAGGAGGAAGATTCCTACAGGTACCTTGATGAGGAGGAGTTAGTGCCTGTCACCACGGTTGGGACTTCCCTGTCCCAGAGGCCAAGGGGTCATCTAGGACAATTAAGGATCATTTCCCTACATAGAAGTATGACCTGTGTTCCCCAATATTCTCCCTTACTCCCAGGGGACTTGAAAGACCTGAAGAATATTTGTGTCCTTCTTTTGACCGAAGGCTTTGAAAGCTTCTCTCAGACAGAGAGGTGGAAATGGTGTGATGGAAACCCAAGAACCTGACCCCAATGAGTCTCTCCAAAAGATAGTGCCCATAGGATCCTTAGGTTTCTATTTTCTGTCTTGACTAAAAAGTTGTAATGTGTGCGCTCTTTCAAAACAGATACAGCTTTTGACATTATTTTTGCCAGTTTAATCATGTTTTGTTGTAACTTTCTTTTCTTTCCTCTGGGATATCAAAAACTTGCATTGGCACATTTGGGGGTCCTCTTCTCAGTGTGATACTTATATTTAGAGATAAGTGATTGTTTGAATAAAAATTGGCATGGGTAACTGCCAAGACAACTTCCTGCATCGTTAGAGACGAGTCCAGATTGGGACGGAACCTGGGGTCCCGTCTTGTATGCTGGCTGGTCAAGATCAGAGGCTCCAGTGCTTTGTCCTTGTGACTTACGACAGTGGTGGCCACTGACATTCCTGTAGTGGGTCACTCACAGTATGCCTCCATGTAGGATCTTATTTGAATCTTGTGTCAATGCTCCTAAGGTCAGTTGTAATCACCTACATTGTAGGTGAGTGAGTTGAAGGTCAGATGTTGTGTACTGAATAACTTGCCTGCAGTTCCACAGCCAGGAAGCACTTCCTAAGGCTCAAACCCACTTTTTGCTGCTAAATTCCTTGTTCTTCCCACTGAGCCACATGGTCCAGGTATGAGCTCTGCTCTTGGGTGATGAGCATCATGGGATTCATGGGATGGTTCTTGACTGCTACTGCCCTACCTGTCAATGTGAGAAATAGCTCCTGATGGAGTTCACTTTTCCTGGGAGAGAAGGAAGGTGAATGATGTGCAAATAGCTGAACTTCCTTGCTCTAGTTTCCAGAAAATGCTGCTAGGGCCCATGGATAAAGTAAAATCACTTAGTTGTGTCCGACTCTTCGTGACCCCGTGGACTGTAGCCTACCAGGTTCCTCCGTCCATGGGATTTTCCAGGCAAGAATTCTGGAGTGGGGTGCCATTTCCTTCTCCAGGAGATCTTCCTGACCCAGAGATTGAACCCAGGTCTCCCACATTGTAGGCATACGCTTTACTGTCTGAGCCACCAGGGAAGCTCGGCCCATGGATAGGACCACTTTAAATCCATCCCAGTCTCTCCTCTTCCTGTGCATACCTTCTCTTCCTTGCAGCCTCTCAGTACTGCTTTCCTTCTGCCTCCGGCTCTCTGGGCATCCCAAAGCCTATTAATACCCGTTGTTGCAGTCAAAAATATTGTGCAGTTACTTTCCTGTCCCAACCTTTGCTGAGAAAGAATCTGGTTAATTAACATTGATTGCAGTCCACCAACTGCAAGTAAAAATCGATCGCTAGGGTCCCTAATTTGAATGCGCTTCTGTCTCCTTATCTCTGGTGAGAAGGAGAGAGGCAGAGAGGGTGAGAAAGGGAAGACAGGAGAGGACAGAGGGTATTTCTTAAGCAGTCCAATTTCCAGGGTCCCTGGTGAGGGACATTAGTGATGCTGCTGGTCTTTAGATTTTGTCTACTTGCCTTCAGCGTGGCCATTTTTCAGTGTGACGTCTAATTGCCACAAATAGTCACTGTGCCCATTTGGGCCTTGTTCATAGCTCCCTACTTTATTGAGAGAGGAGTGCTAGTATTGATTCTGGATGGCCAGGGAGAGCGGCAGAGAATATTAGTAAGGAGCGGAGAGAACACAGTACATAAACTTTTATGACACAATGTCAAGCTGGATTGTGAAGACATAAATGAAAAGGACAGCATGCTCTGTAATTACCACAAGCACATGTCTTCTGTCTGCTGGGGAAGGCGGCCCAGGCTGGCTGGGGCAAATTGCAGAGGGAGATGAATTGTCCAGCTCACAAAAACAGTGGCCTATAGTGGTTGCTCCTCATAGTTGAGAAAGAATATATGGAATGTAAAAAAAAAAAAAAGCCCTTTTTGTTGTGTGTGGCAGTGTGGTCCTGAGAAAATTATGTGGATTCTGATGTCAATTCTGTCACTGACTGTTAGCCATGTGACAGTGGATTAGTCACTTAACCTCTTTGAGCCCCAGTTCCCTACAGGGTAAAAGAGAGGTAATTATAACTACTTTGCAGGAATGATGTAAAGCTTAAATGAGATAATGCATGCAAACATTTCACATGCTATTGGAAAATAGCAGGCTGTCAGCATAGTTGGACTTCCCTGGTGGCCCAGCTGGTAAAGAATCCACCTGCAGTGCAGGAGACCTGGGTTTGATCCCTGGTTGGGAAGATCCCTTGGAGAAGGGAACAGCTACCCACTCCAGTATTCTGGCCTAGGGAATTCCATGGACTATATAGTCCATGGGGTTGCAAAGAGTTGAACACGACAGAGCAACTTTCTGGAGAAGGCAATGGCACCCCACTCCAGTACTCTTGCCTGGAAAATCCCATGGACGGAGGAGCCTGGTAGACTGCAGTGCATGGGGTCGCTAGGAGTCGGAGATGACTGAGCGACTTCACTTTCACTTTTCACTTTTATGCAGCCCACTCCAGTGTTCTTGCCTGGAGAATCCTAGGGACGGGGGAGCGCGGTGGGCTGCTGCCTCTGGGGTCGCACAGAGTCGGACACGACTGAAGGGACTTAGCAGCAGCAGCAGCTGAGCTACTTTCACTTTCACTTTCAGTTCTTTCAGCAGATAGTAGATATAGTCATCATTATTCATTTTTTGATTCAATAAATATTTATGGACTATTTGCCCTGTGCCAGCGCTATGCTTGAGGTAGATGCCAGAGGTAGATGGGCATCTTCAGGCTCATGGATCTCACAGTTCTATGGGTGAGACAGACATTAATTAATTATCAACCCAATATGTTAGAAGCTGGGAAGAAGGCCATAGTGCTTACATGACAAGGTGAGATTGAGGGCAGGGGGAGAAGGGGGTGACAGAGGATGAGTTGGTTGGATGGCATCACCAACTCAATGGATATGAGTTTAAGCAAACTCTGAAAGGTAGTGGAGGACAGGGAAGCCTGGCATGCTGCAGTGCACGGGGCTGCAGAGTCAGACGCCACTTAGTGACTGAACAACAACTCCTGTTCCTGCCTTTTCCGCACTCACATTTATTTGTTTATTGTCTGTCTCACTCACTGAGAACAGGTACTTGGTTGGTTTGATTCACTGCTCTGTCTCCATTGCCTGGAAGCATGAATGACATAGTGAGTGGGCACTCAGAAGTGTTTACTAAACCAGTGAGAAACTATATACCCAGGATACAGAGCAAGAATTTGCACCTGACTTTTAAGAGCTTATCGTCAAGTGAGGTACAGAAGAAATGCATAGTACTTAAGAGTCAATGAAATCATTGTCAAGTTTAGCTACAAAATCACAATGGCATGTGTACCTAGAAAACTCTCTGCCTGGACACTGGCATCACATACCAGCATGGGCCAGATGTCACACAGTCAGTATTTAGTGAGGAGTAAGGAAAGGCAATGGAAAGATAATGTAAGTGGTTGTCCCTTCTGAGGTTAGTGGCCGTGTTTACCCAATGTGAGTAGTTAGTCAGGGTAGGTTGACTTGTTTAGCCAGCAATGCCCAATTTCAGCAGTGAGGTCAGCACAGGGACTCTCTACTCCACCAACTGTTCAGAATATAGGCTCTGCTGGTCGGGTCTTGGGTGCTCCAGTGGAGCTTCCTTGTCCAGCTGGCAGGTGACTCACTGTGGCAGCCTGGAGCCTGCCAGGGAGCTGGCTCTGGCTCACGTGAGCTCTGGCTCATGTTGGTGAGATGTCACGCATGGTCAGTGCGGGCTGGACGGGGGAGTGCAGACAAGTGATGTGTCCAAGAGGAGGAGCTGGTGGGCACCCTGTGTCTCTACTGCCGTGAGTTCAGCAAACTCATGGAGACCTGACTGTGAGCCAAACATCGGGTTCCAACATGACCAGACCCCAGAGCCCTCCAAGAGAATGCTGTCTAGTGGGCAAAACACAGAACCAAATCACGAACGGCAGGTCTTAATAAGTGCCATGGTAGAGGGACAGCAAGTACAATAGCAATGTGTAGAAGAGGAAGGAAGGAGGTATTCCACACCAATTATGGGACAGTTGCAATGGGCACAGTCAGACTGGGAAGGAAGTTAAGACTGTAATACCTGGGATGGTGAGATAGCTAACTGTACACTGTAGACTTGTGTTCCCTTCCTGTGGTATAGGCTGGTGACAGGTAAGCAGCTGTCCAGGGTCTCCATTTCACACTCTCCTGGTGAGGTTTCAGTGGCTCTGAACAGTGAAGTGTCAATCAAAAGGACAATGTTTACCTCTGGGTCAAGTGGCAGAGCTTCTAAATGACTGCGAAACAACCTCCCCCTAACACCCTGGTACCCTGGAATTACTCTGGACAGTATGAATGATAAAGAAAAATGTTATTGAGTTTAAAACATTATATATTTTGGAAAACAGTGTGATATTTTCCTATGAGCTTAAAAATGCACCAGTCCTATCTTCCAGCAATTCTACTCCTAGGGATTTACCTAGGAGAAATGAAAACATATGTCCACAAAAAAAGACTTGTGCCAGAGTATTTATAGCAACTTTACTTGTAATAGCCAAACACAGCAAACAGTCCAAGTATCTGCCTGCAGGTGATTGGATAAAAGCACTGTATATTGCATATTCATATATGAAATACTCTTTGACAATACTTAGTAGGCAAAGAAGGAATTACCGGTATACTCAACAACATGTGTAAATATTGAAAACATAACGTTGGGCACAAGGAGCAGGACACAAAAGAGTACATGCTGTGTGATTCCTCTGTGTAACGTTCAAAGCAGACAGACTAATTTGTGGTGACAGAAATCAGGAAAGCAGTTGCCTCTGGGAGAGATAATTGGCTAGAAGGGGACATGAGAGAATTTTCTGAGATATAGAAATGTTAAGATTGGAAACACTGAGTGGTGGCATGGTTGTGTACATTTATCCAGAATCATCAGTTGGTACCCTGAAGATCTATGGATTTCATTGTATATACATTTTACTTTAAAAGTGTTCAGGCAAAATGAATGATGATTTTGATTAAAGCATGGGGTTCTAGATGGAGGGATAGGGGTAGAATACAGTAGTATTAGTACTTAGTATAGAATGGTAAGTAGTATTCTAAGACTGGTAAATAGCTGGGCTTCCCTGATTGCTCAGATGGTAAAGAATCTATCTGCAATGCAGGAGACCTGGATTTGATCCCTGGGTTGGGATGATCCCCTGGAGAAGGAAATGGCAACTCACTCCAGTATTCTTGCCTGGAGAATCCCATGGACAGAGGAGCCTGGTGGGCTACAGTCCATGGGGTTGCAGAAGAGTCGAACATGGCTGAGAACTAACACTTTCACTTTTCACTCACAGTGGCCTGTAAGAGTGGTATACATTTTGGGCATCTAATGCCAAAGGAGTTGGATTTTATTACCCAAACAATAGGGTGCCACCCTAGGCTTTTGAGCAGTGGAGAAACAAGCTCACGTGCAAGTTTTGGGAACGAAAGTGCTGGCGTGTGGAGGAGGGAAGGAGTAGGAGTAAGATGCTAGTCGCCTTAGGAGCCAGGGCCCTGTGAGTTACACGCAGACTGGAATTTTCCTCCGCACGTATGCAGTGGCCAGTCCAGGGAGCCGGCCCGCGATCAAGTAGCTGTGTTGGCCAAAGGTCGAATTGTGAAACAGTTTCTTTCATGCAGAGGATATTTTAATCCCTATGACTCTTTAGTAAGGTCAGGCCTTGTGTTTTGATTGGAAATGATTTCTATTATTAGTTACTATTACTACTCTTGGACTGTTGAATGCCAAGGCTTGGGAGGAGCTGGGCAAGACCCAGAGAAAGAAACAGTCTTTGAAGTCTGCATTTTCCAGAGCTCAGCAGACAGGCCCTCAGCCTTGCAGCTAGTCATTTTACACTCATTCATCCACACCTCGGGCCGTGTCCTTCAGTTTGCGTCAGAGACCAAGAACCTGGAAGCTGTGATGGTGGAACCACAGGGCAGGGTTTCAGAGGGTGAACAGCTACTTAGACCCATACTCAGCAGCTCACGTGTTCCTCAAAAATCCTAGGAAAGACTGGCAGAAATGCCCCCATGCCATCCTGAGTTATCACCTAGATGCGCCTCCCATATCTCTTGAGGGCGCAGAAAAGATGAAAGAACTACCAAGTCAGCTCAAAAAAACTCTTGTTTATTCAGTCAAACATTGCATAGGTGTTTTCTGAGTGTTGACTCTTCACCTCTTCTGACTCCTTCCTATCACCCAGCAGCATCTCCAATCAAGTGTTTTCCATGACAGTTTTGAATTTATGTATTTAGATCATTTCATCAGAGATGATTCATGAAATATCAAACCAAATGTAGTCTTATTTTAGTACCATTGTCAGATTTTTCTCTTAAACACCTCCAGGAATTGGAACAATGAATCCTTTGTCAGTCTCTGAAGCAGAGTCTCAGAAGTAGTCATTGTAGTTGTACACACCAGGTGCTCAATAAGTGCTGAAACTGTGCCTAACCAGGGACTCTCTGGAAGGTAAACCAGGTAGCTGCTTCCCAGGGTCCCAGTCATCCTGCTGTCATGCCCCAGGGGGCTCCCATCCACACTGACTGGGGATGTCCAGCAATTTCATGTTACGAGTTCCCAGTGAATTGTTGCAGTGTATGCGATCTCATGGTGCCAGGGGTCTTTCAGTGGTCTTTGGGGTGGGAGTGGCCCTCTGCCAGCTGTCCTGAACGCGCAATGTTCATCAACTTAGGAGTTCTTCAGAGGGTCCTTGCTTTGCCCTAAACAGCAGAGGTTTGGACATGAGGAATCAATCTTCCTGGAAGCTGCAGATGGTCAGCCTTCCTTCCAGACTCCCCTGGAGGCAGGACTGATTACCAAAGAAAACTGGCTTTTCTTGCCAGGGAGACCTGTGTTCCCAGTCTGAGCAAGTCTGTGGACCTCAGAACCCTTGCCATACCTGGGCCTTTGCCGGGAAGAGACAGCAAAGCAGAAAAAAAAAAAACACCTCTGGAGGCAGAGAGGCCTAGGTTTATGTCCTGGATGCACTGTTTACAAGTAGTGAGACATAGTATATTACTCCGAATCCTCTGTTTTCTCATCAATAGATGGAGGTAATAATAGTGATGACTTGTATTAGAATAAGTAGTACTGGGAACCATAACCAACAACCTTAAATATCAGTGTCCTACCACGAGAAAGGTTTATTTCTCATTCATGCAGAGTCTAACATGGATGGTTTTGACAGATGGCTCTCCTGGGTGGCTTCTCTCTGAGAATGGATTCAGAAATCAGGATTCTCTCCATCGCCTTCCTCTCCTGTTCTAGGGACATGGAGTCCTGTGTTTCCAGCATTGGGACAGAAAGAGAGAGAGAATACCTATATCTTTACTAAGATGATCCAGAGCAAAAACTGTAAGTACCTTTGCTCACAAAATGTGCAGAAATACAGGAGGCCAATGAACCATCTCCCCAAAGTTGGCAGCTTGAAGTTGACCTCGATGGGGGTATTTACATCTCAGAAATCAGCAGATGCTACAACTGAGGACCATTTCCCAACTGACCGTTAAACATTTCCAGGAGCACCCCTGGTCCCCTTCAGCTCTGGGTTAGATGGGCATCCTGAGGGCTGAGCACCCTCCTCAAACACTATGTCAAATGATGTTTGAGAAAGAAGTGATCCTATTCGTGAGTCTGGTCCTGAGGAGCAAAGAAAACAAAGTGTGTCCTCGACCAGGAGTCACATTCTGTTCACGGCCTCTGGAGGCTGCAGGCCTGTCACTAAGCCGTACTTTATCTCAGTGACAAAACCCAGAGCTGTGCCATGGTGCCCGTGACGTCTCACCTTCTGAAGCCTGGAAGCAACACTTGCAAAAGTCACAGCCTCTCTGCCTGAGCTCTCGGACCTGCCTCACAGTCTTCCTGTCTTGACTGCTACCCCAGCGGTCTCCAGGCCAGCAGAACTGAGAGCTTTTCAGCAGTTGGGAAGCTCAGCCAAAGGCTCTCCTTTACAGCCTCCCCCATATAGAAGAGCTGTCTTCTAAAGATAATTATGGGTCCTACAGTGCGTGCACTTACGCACATTCCCTGTCTCCTAATGCTCACATTTCCTACTCTTGCCATTTTCTTTTCTGAGACTTCTGGGAACCATTAACAGGGTTTTCCTGCTCCCCAGGATTTGCAGGAGAATGCAGATGGGCCCAGAGCGGCCTCAGTGACGTCTAGAAGGATGTGATAGAATTTGCTACTGGAACACTTTTCTTACCTGTGGCGAACATTCATCATCACTCCCCAAAATAGCACAGGCAGAACCAAGGCTTCTGGGTCTCTGGGCTGGCCTTGGCCTGGGCCTGTGTGTGCGGGGTAAAGAGGGCTGGGGTTTGTTTCACTCACCGTTCCAGGGGAGGAAAGGCAAGATTCAGTGCCTTTCTGTTTGTTTTCACAAACTCAAGGGGACCACCTCCATCCCTACTACCACCCAGTTTGCAATTAGACCCTCCCCAGACCCTGGAACACAGCCTTGCGCAGCCACAAGCTCCAAATGGCAGTGGATGAATGGCCAAGGCTGCAATGAGTCAACGGCCTGTGCTGAGGCCAAGGAAAATATGCGGGGGCCTGGGATGGCTTCATCCCTGGGCTTATTGAAACGCAGCTGCGCATCGTAAGTTTTCCATCTGAGCAGACAGAGTACGGTATATCTGAATTAGACTCAGAACCTAGCGTGCTGTCTCTGGAAGCCTTGCCCCCCATCTTGACTCCTCACTCTCCTTGAAGAACCACAATTCTCCAAGCAAGTGGAGCTTGAAGGGGCTAGAGATCGAATGTGAGGTAGCTAGAACTGTTGGTAATTTGGAGATTTGGGGGAAGAAAGCTTGAAGTCCACAAGTTATGGCAATGCAGGGTGGGAGTAGGGGCCAGTGAGCAGGCAGGGCCAGGGGGTATAAGAGACAGAATTTTGGAATTCTTAATATACTGCTGAGAGTAGAGACAGCAGTTTTAATCATTCAAGCTCCTATGCCTACTTCTTCCTGATTTATATAAGTCGTTCCAAGTTGTAGTTCCTGTTTTTAAGGGGCAGAGGCTTGAGTTGCTTAAAATCATTGTTCCAATCTTTCACTTGCCGCTCCCCATGAAGGCACAGCCAGCGGGGCTCTGAGCACCCTTCTCCTCCTTCAGGCTGCTGCTGGTGGAGACATCTCCATGGTCAGTAATTCTCCTTTTGAATCTGCTTCACACAGATGCAGCCCCAGGGGGACCATCCTTAAGTACCCAAGCGATACATTTTATGGATCAATTGACAAGTGGAAACCGAATTGTTTTCCAGAGTCTAGCAAGGCCTTGGAGCCTGGGAGCAGTTTAGCGTGACTCCCTGGCTGCCCTTTCTTCCTCCTCCCAGTTGCCTCCGCCTCCCCCCAAGTCTCTCTGAATTGCTCCAGCAGAGTGGAGGTTGAAGAAAGTAGGGTCTGTACGGCCTGACAGCCTGATGGGCTGCAGGGCCTTTCCTCCCCAATGCTGACCAGGGCTGGCTGGACCAGCCATCACCAGGATCGCTGCCTCCCCCACCATCACCGACACTTGGCTCTCCTTTTATGACTGGTTTATACAGCAAACATACTTCGGAAAAAGAAGAACCCTCCCGTGGCTGCTGGCCATTCCACCTTGTGATTGCAGAAGCAAAGCAGGGCTGGGCTTGATCTCTGGATGCCACAGAGTCCTCCCCAGGGTCCCGGGGTGCTCTGAGACAGTTGGGCCTTTGACGCACATCTCCATCCCCTCTTCTGGGTCACCTGCCACCATGAGATGATGCTGGGGCTTTAAGTCTCCTGGGGAAGGTTCAAAGCTGAGCCACAAAGTTAGAAACCCATCTGCGTTTGTACCTGTAACACCCATTTGCTTCCCTGACCAAGAAGAATAACCTAAGAGCTTCCAGCTCCTGAGACCATAGTGAGTGCTCCCCAGACTTTGGCTCTTGTCATTATCAAGGTTCTACTGGGTATTGTCTGGGTGCTTTGTGTGTTTTTTCTAATCTTTATGCCATCTTAGCAGGAAAAGTACCATTAGCTTCATGTTAGAGGTTTGGCTCAGAAAAGTTAAGTAACTTGCCCAAGGTAACAGCTAGGCAATGTTAGAGGCAGACTAACTCTGAAGTCTAGGCTCATTATAGGAAAACCTGCAGCCTCCTCATATTTTTTCTCATGCATGTGTGCTAACTCCCCTCACTCATGTCCAACCCTTAGTGACCCCATAGACTGTAGCCCACCAGGCTCCCCTGTCCATGGGATTCTCCCGGCAAGAATATTGGAGTGGGTTTCCTTCTCCAGGGGATCTTCTCGACCCAGGGATTGAACCCACATCTCCTAAAGCTCCTGTATTGTAGGCAGACTCTTTACCAAGGAGCCACTGGAGAAGCCCAGTATTTTTCTTCTGTCATCTGTTTTTCTCTGTCTTAATGGGCTGCACAGGGGCTGACCACTCAATCCTCAGGGTCCATGAGTCCTCGGCCTCTCCTTGGAGAGCAGATGCCTCTTGGTTTCTCCTTCCCTTGATCCTGTGTACTCGCCTCTGGGACTCTTTAAAGAACCCCTGCTGGTTTCTGAGCAGCAGAGCTGTGACGAGTATGGTTTGTTGGGCAAATGCCCTTTCCAACTCTCCTCATGGACCTGTTGAAAATTCAACTCAGTCAGGGTGGGGTTGACTTGGGCCTCAGAGTATTGCCTCCCAGGAGAGGCCTTCCCGTGGAACTGACAGCATCTCCATGTTCTTCCCACCTGTACTGGGTGGTGAGACCCAGTTGGCCCAGGGAGGCTCAGCAGGCCAAACTCCAACAGCTGTGTGTGTTGGGGAGATGGCCAGTGAGCGAGGGGGCCAAGGTCACACAGTTGGGCCCTGAGAAGAGGATCTGAGAAGGGAGGCAGCATGGAGGGCTGGGGTCCACCCAGAGAGTCCATCTAGGACCTCAGAAACCATGACCACTGCAGCCTCTGCGGTTCCAGGTTTGGGGGCCCTCTAAGAAGCAGAGGAAGAGAGAGGAGTCTGCAACCCCAAGATCAGTGGGAAGAAGGAGACGTCTCTCACCATTCAGTACCAACATTCTCTCTTTCATGGTGTGGTCTTCAGTTTGGCCAAAGCTCTGTGTGTGTGTGTGCAAAGGCCATTACATACCCAGAGCTCAAACCTCCTATGTCTAGAGTGTGGCTAGGAATTCCCCAACATAGAACCTGTGGAATTGTTTGGTGGGAGCTAGCCAGGGCACCCCACAAATCTGTAGTGGAATGAAAGAATGACTGTGTGAGTGAATCCATGAGTGACTCAGTGAACAGATGAGATGGGAGACCTCTGCTGGATCTTCTACCTGTCCCTCTCCTTTCTCTCTGTATACAAATTCCACATGCTACCTCGATTTCTACTTCCTCAATGAACATAATTTGGAGCAACCTATCAACAACCCTCAGATACAGTATCCAGGGTCATTACTGAGGTGAATACCCTCACCACAGCCTCTTCCAGGCAGTCTCGAGCAAGCTGAACTGAATCAGGAGTCCCACACTTGAGCTCTGACTTGGTTCCCAGTTAACTGTGTGGCTTTAAGTAGAACTCCTGCCTTTTCCAGGCATTAGCCGCTGCCTCTGCCAAAGGAGGGTGGCCTAGGTAGTCTAAGGGCCGTCAAGTTATGATTCTCTGTAAGTGGCCTTGGAGTGAGCCACAGCCATCACACCATTGGCCTTTGGTGCAAGAACCGCAGTCACCGAAAACTATAGACTCTTTTGAGGCTTCAGCTTGATTATCAAGTATCTGAAGCTTGAACCTTATCTTCCTGTTCATGGAAAAGAGGCACTGAGGGAGCCTAGCACAGTGCCTTCAGGCTGGCAAACAGGTCTGTCTTTGGAGTTGTAACAGAGAGCGAGGGAAGAGGGATGGAGATGTGAGAGGAAGAAGGCCCAGGCTGGCGGGCAGTTACAGGGCAAGGCTCCTCTCAGAAAGCAAGGCAAGCCCAAAGCAGGCAGGGTCACTGAGGAACGTCAGGTGGTGGAAGAATGTGGCTCTTCTGGGCTCGGGGACAGAGAACAACAGGCTTTTTAGTGCCGCAGCATTCTCCTCTCTCCTCCTCTCCTCCTGGAAACACCATCCCAGGGAGGGAGAGGGAGAAGGGTGAGCTGGGGGTTTCTCCATCCTGTGTCAGTGGCTCTGGACCGAGTTGATGATTCAGATGATTTAGTGATGATAAAAGAGTCAGTGAGACCCTCGAGGAAAAGCACAGCTTACCAAAAAGCCTCGCAGGAAGTCTAGGTCAGTTAGGGAACAGCATCCAAAAGGAGAAAGGCCCTCGGAAACCTGCAGACTGGGCTGCGGGCCTAGCACTGGCAGGTGCAGCTACCAAGGAGCCTGAATCGCAAATCATCTCTCGCTGGTGAGGGCTGAGGAGCTGCAAGGAGGCCAGGGGAGCAGGGGCCGGGTATGCCGGGGCTGAGGAGCCCAGCCTCTGCCCCACGAACAGCAGATGTCCTGGGGACACCTCTCCCAGTGTGGGCGCTACTAAATTGTATGCTTCAGGGCTGACAAGCAGATCTTCTGTTTTCTCTAACCCCTAACTCCTAATAACCTGAACAGGCACCTGGAGTTCTGTCCAGGTGTGGAAAGCTTTATCACTTAGGGAATTAATGATCATAAGAGAAGACTCTTCTTGAGCACAAACTGTGCCAGGAACTACACTCAGTACTTTGTAGATATTGTGTTAGTCAGGGTTCTCTGGAGAAACAGAACAATAGGAGATCTATCCATCCATCCTTTCATCCATCTGTCTATATCCATCTGTCCATCTATCCATCCATCTAGAGATGGGGAGAGAGAAAGATTTATTTTAAGGAACTGGCTCACACAGTTGTGGAGTCTATCAGGCACACTGGCAGGCTGGAGTCCCAAGGAAGAGTTAATATAACACTCTTGAGCTCAAAGGCAGTCTGGAGGCACAATTGCTTCCTTTTCTGGGGATCCTCAGTCTTTTCCTGTAAGACCTTCAACTGATTGGATCAGGCCCACCCACATTTTGGCGGGTAATCTGCTTGCCTCAAAATCTGCTCGGTCCTAGTGCTTGACCAAGTCTCTGGGCATTATGGCCTAACCAAGTTGGCCATAAAATAAACCATCACACATACTTTATTTCTTAAACTCTCTGTGCCTGGATAGGTGCTAGAATTATTTTAAATCTTGTAACTAGGTTAAGCATAAATCCTATTTTCCTTAATCCTCAGTTACAGGCCTAAAGGAGATTAAAGGAAGTTAACAGCTAAATCGCTTCAGTAGTGTCCAACTCTGTGCGACCCCACAGATGGCAGCTCACCAGGCTCCCCCGTCCCTGGGATTCTCCTGGCAAGAATACTGGAGTGGGTTGCCGTTTCCTTCTCCAACGCATGCATGCATGCTAAGTTGCTTCAGTGGTGTCTGACTCTGTGCGACCCTATGGACAGCAGCTCACCAGGCTTCTCTGTCCACAGGATTCTGTAGGCAAGAATACTGGAGTTGGTTGCCATTTCAAGGAAGTTAACAAGTCACCAAAAATAACACATCTAGTAGGCAACAGCAGAGAAGGCAATGGCACCCTACTCCAGTACTCTTGCCTGGAAAATCCTATGGACGGATGAGCCTGGTGGGCTGCAGTCCATGGGGTCGCTAAGAGTCAGACACGACTGAGTGACTTCATTTTCACTTTTCACTTTCATGCATTGGAGAAGGACATGGCAACCCACTCCAGTGTTCTTGCCTGGAGAATCCCAGGGACAGAGGAGCCTGGTAGGAGGCCATCCATGGGGTCGCACAGAGTCAGACATGACTGAAGCAACGCAGCAGCAGCAGCAGCAGCAGCAGCAGCAGCAGCAGCAGCAGCAGCAGCAGAAGCAGCAGGCAACAGAGTCAGGACTCATGTTCAGGACTGTTTGATTCTAGAGCCCACCCCCAGCCACTGTACTGCACTGCCTTCCTGCTTTGGCTCCCAAAGTGTTTGTTTAAAACTACATATGTTTGGGAGGTGTGTCATGTTAAATAATGACCAGTGACTCTCTTGCTCATTTCCCTTTTAAATATTTGGGAGTATTTATGATAAGTAGGCTGGACTTCCCTGGTGGCTCAGACGGTAAAGCGTCTGTTACAATGCGGAAGACCCGGGTTCGATCCCTGAGTTGGGAAGATCCCCTGGAGAAGGAAATGACAATCCACTCCAGGACTATTACCTGGAAAATCCCATGGACAGAGGAGCCTGGTAGGCTACAGTCCATGGGGTCGCAAAGAGTCGGACACAACTGAGCAACTTCACTTCATGATAAGTAGGACATGCTAGTGAATTAGGCAGGTCAGTCGTCTCCTACCCATGGGGTCAGGAATTTCTGACCTTTCCTACTGAGAGCACTATCACTTGCCTAGCATTAAGGGGGATGCCGAGCCTTGGGGGTGGCACTGCCTGCACACTTGTGGTTTGTCTTTTCTTTTGTATTCCACTGCAAAAGTACTTCCATTCCCAGAGCATTGCGTCTCTGAGACTTTACAAGGCCATCCACCTCCTGCCTTCCCTGCCCAGAGTCAAGGCCCCATTGCTCTCCTGCCTGTGCTTGGAAGCCTGGGCATCCTTCTTCTAACTCCCAATCAAGATAAAGAGAGAAAAGGAGAAACTTAAATTCCCATGATGAGCCTTGAGAAATGATGGATTTGAACTGGAAAGCAAAACTCTTTTCCAGCTTCAGGCCCGCTAGAGAAGGATGAAGAGCCCAAGAAAATGAGGCTGGAAAGAAATCAGCTACCCTGTCTCTGTCTGCCAGCCTCTCCCTCACGTGGCTTCTCACCAGGGTCTCTGGTCTCTTCCCCCTCAGCTTCCACCTTCTGTGTTGACCTGGATGAAAAGGTTCAGTGCAGTGACCACCCTGATTCCTATCAGCTGAAGCCCCTCAGCCCATACATACACAGGAGATGAATGGCCCCACTCACTACAAATCATGATCCTAACAAGCTGCTCACCAAAAGTCAAGTATGCAGCAACTGTTGAGACTCCCACACTCTCTCTGCCATGGAGGAATTTGCCTAATAAATTTCCTTTCCACTATGTGAGGGAGAAAGGGAAGAGAGAAGCCAGCCAGCTTGGACAGGAAGCCCTGCATGCTGACGGCGTGGTGTTTGCTGCTTTGTTGGGTCTCCCTTGTTCAGCCCCAGCCGCCGGCCCTTATTCAGCATCTCCTCCCTGGTAGTGCCCCACACTGGTTGATGGAACAGAAGAAAGGCAGACAGATGTTGCTGCTCAGGTTGCAGAGTTTCTCAGGGAGCCAATGACTCCCTGAGATTCTAACACCACAGGTGTTTCTCAACCCAAGCCAAGGAGGTCAAGTTACAGCGGGAGACAGAACCTCATTATGGGCAGAGACATGGTGGGGTGTGGGCCTCTGGAAATAGCTACTTAGGTCTAAGTAAATCAATTGACTGGTCTTATCTTCTGCATAGAAACCTGAGTGTCCTTTCCATTTTCTTTATCAGAGAACTTATTTGATAGCATTTTATCTGAATAATGATGTTTCCAGAAGGATCTCTCTGACCATAAGATCCACTCTCCTTACTCTTACTCATTCAGTTCAGTTCAGTTCAGTTCAGTTCAGTTCAGTCGCTCAGTTGTGTCCGACTCTCTGCGACCCCATGAATCGCAGCACACCAGGCCTCCCTGTCCATCACCAACTCCCGGAGTTCACTCAGACTCACGTCCATCGAGTCAGTGATGCCATCCAGCCATCTCATCCTCTGTCGTCCCCTTCTCCTCCTACCCCCAATCCCTCCCAGCATCAGGGTCTTTTCCAGTGAGTCAACTCTTCACATGAGGTAGCCAAAGTACTGGAGTTTCAGCTTCAGCATCAGTCCTTCCAGTGAACACCCAGGACTGATTTCCTTTAGGATTGATGGTTGAATCTCCTTGCAGTCCAAGGGACTCTCAAGATTCTTCTCCAACACCACAGTTCAAAAGTATCAATTCTTCACTTCTTTAGCACTCAGCTTTCTTCACAGTCCCACTCTCACATCCATACATGACCACTGGAAAAACCATAGCCTTGACTAGACTGACCTTTGTTGGCAAAGTAATGTCTCTGCTTTTGAATATGCTCTCTAGGTTGGTCATAACTTTTCTTCCAAGGAGTAAGTGTCTTTTAACTTCATGGCTGCGATCACCATCTGCAGTGATTTTGGAGCCCAAAAAGATAAAGTCTGACACTGTTTCCACTGTTTCCCCATCTATTTCCCATGAAGTGATGGGACCAGATGCCATGATCTTCATTTTCTGAATGTTGAGCTTTAAGTCAACACTTTCACTCTCCTCTTTCACTTTCATCAAGAGGCTTTTTAGTTCCTCTTTACTTTCAGCCATAAGGGTGGTGTCATCTGCATATCTGAGGTTATTGATATTTCTCCCAGCAATCTTGATTCCAGGGTGTGCTTCTTCCAGCCCAGCGTTTCTCATGATGTACTCTGCATATAAGTTAAATAAGCAGGGTGACAATATACAGCCTTGACATACTCCTTTTCCTATTAGGAACCAATCTGTTGTTCCATGTCCAAGACCATCTCCATGGAAAAGAAATGAAAAACTATTGCTTCCTGACCTGCAGGTCAGGTGGTCTGGTATTCCCATCTCTTGAAGAATTTTCCGCAGTTTATTGTGATCCACACAGTCAAAGGCTTTGGCATAGTCAATAACGCAGAAATAGATATTTTTCTGGAACTCTCTTGCTTTTTTAATGATCCAGCAGATGTTGGCAATTTGATCTCTGGTTCCTCTGCCTTTTCTAAAACCAGCTTGAACATCTGGGAGTTCACAGATTACATATTGATGAAGCCTGGCTTGGAGAATTTTGAGCATTACTTTACTAGCATGTGATATGAGTGCAATTGTGTGGTAGTTTGAGCATTTTTTGTCATTGCCTTTCTTTGGGATTTGAATGAAAACTGACCTTTTCCAGTCCTGTGGCCCCTGCTGAGTTTTCCAAATTTGCTGGCATACTGAGGGCAGCACTTTCACAGCATCATCTTTCAAGGTTTGAAATAGCTCAGCTGGAATGCCAGCACCTCCACTAACTTTGTGCGTAGTGATGCTTTCGAAGGCCCACTTGACTTCACAGGCCA